>JAUZNC010044670.1:0-16707 GCA_034780395.1 Vannuccia rotundouncinata | reverse complement strand
ACATTATATAGAGAGGAAATCATAGAGATATAACTTTACTATACATTATATAGAGAGGAAATCATAGAGATATAACTATACTGAACATTATATAGAGAGGAAATCATAGTTTAATTCCAATTCTACGATGAATTTATTAATATGATATCTATCATACCTTCGATGTTGTGGTGCTGATGATCTAGGCTCTGACTTATTTTGTCGAATATATTGATCTAATTGCCCCTTCATTTCCCCAATTGCATAGTGAGCATTTCTCTCCTGGTCTCTTATTGATCTCGTTATTTCACCAATTCGATCGTTACCTCCAAAGTCAGCGTCCCGTAAACTGCTCAAGCGACCTTCAATAACTGAAATTTAAAAAAAAAATTCAAATATCAATTTTAAGGGTTATTATTATCTTTCCTTCATAACAGTTTAATGAATAAAGAAAAGAAAAAAGATCTCACCTCGCTTTTTTTCTTCCAGATATTTCTGTCTGTCTTTAATATACTCCAAATCTGGTGAATAATCAGGTTGCTGCAGTCTTCGAGGCTGGAGAAATGTATTAAATAGTTTCATGATATATTTAGGAGGCTCTGATCTCATTCAATCATAATTACATGTCTGTAAGGACTTTCTAGTTCTTCCAGCGCGTCGTCTTGTTTGGCCTTTAATTCTGCAAGCTAGAAATATATTTCATAAAAAGAAAATTGAAACAATTTGAACACTGTTATCGACATACTTGATCACGAATGTGGCGCATTGACGCTCCAACATCTGGTCCAACATTTGCCATCCTAGCCACGTATTTGTCCTCTCTTTCTTCTAAATCGTGTAACCGTTGCCGTTGATTTTTCATTGCAATTAGCTCCTTCACGCGTTGAGTTCCAACAGCTGCTCGATCGACCTACAAATAGATGTGCAACATTTTCAGAAGTTTAAGACAGAAATTGTATATCTACATATTCAAATTGTGTAAACTTACATCTAATCTCAAAGAAGCCCCACCACCGGTACAAAATTGAAGGCGATGCTTTTGCAACTGACTCTCAGAATCAAAAGACATATAGCAGCTCTTACATTCTGGCATTGTTTCAATTATTATATACTATCAAAAAATAAAAAATAACAGGAAAGTAATTACATGAAGTAGGATTTAAGATTGTAATTGGTTGAAATCAAGGGGCAAACAATCGTAATTTTTTAATACGAATTTAATTAAATGCCAGGGGGCATTTTTGATTTTTTAACATAGTAGAGATTTCATTAAAATATATTTTAGGTGATATTATGCTATGTTGGACACTATTAACCTCATTATCCTTTTATAAATCAGATTAGAAAACATTGCTACATTAATCATTTTTGGTTTTCAAATTTAGCTTTCAAATTTGGCAGCAGTAGTGTTGAATTTTCAACAATATTTCAAATAATTATATCAATTTCATAAGATATATCATGTCAACTGTTGCTAAATTATGAAACTAAGAATAGTAAAAAAATTATACTAAATATTCCTTAATTGTGTTAATATTAATTTTACTTAAATTTATATTAAATCTGCCAATAATTTAGAAATGTACTAAATAAAATTTTGTTTAATTAAATCTTCCTCCCATACATATAGAAAGGTGTCGAAATTATAAAAACAATACGACACAAACTTAAAAGACTTTTAATTGGTAAAAATACTCCGTTTGAAGTAATTTTTATAAAAATTTTGGAAAATATATTGCTAAATGTTGCATCATAGAAATGTAATTTTAATATTCATTTTAAGGTCTATGTCTTGAAATCAATTTTACTTTTTTTAAATGAACTTTCTGGTACAAAGCATTTGATTAGTAGATAGTATTATTTAATATACATAAGTGTAATAAGGAATATAATCAAATCAGATTAAGAAGTTTTAGCTGGAAATAAAACAATAATTATGAGACTGTAATTCACGTATTTCAAGTGTAACGACATATTATGATATAGGGATTTTAGGACAATAATATTGTTTTAATGTTGAACATATCTAAATAAGTTTAATAGAAATTATAGAAATGTATATTGATATGCGATGCCACAGATCAAACGTAACTGAGGAGTTTTTCTCAAAAAAGGAAAATAAATCATTTGAATCAATCATTTGAATTTTTAAATATCTGAGAAAAGCAAAATTTTAATTAATGAATACTCTCATTATGGAGTATGTAGTTGCAGGTAATTCGAATTGATTATTCTTATTTAAAATGAAGGCATTATTTTGTATTTCTTTGATTATAATTTTAAGTAAATCTTTTAAACTAGGTGCTCTGAAGTTGTACAAACTTATGGAGCCTGGAACATATATAAATTTTATATTACAAAATATCATAAAATATGGAACAAGAACTTAATTAAATATATATTTAACTTCATCTATAATATGAAATACAGTCTGGGTTAAATATACATTTGAATTACTCCTAGTCCCAAATATCTATTTATTACAATATTTTAAAACTGGTAAACCCAATTCTATTTTGGTTCTTTGTAGTGACAGGAAATATATTTGACAGAATAGGCTAAAATTATAATTTATACTGAATGAAATTTTTTGTTTATTAATATTGTTAGATTCTAGATTGAAATTCCACATGTAACTACTATTTAAATTATCAACTGTAAATCATAAAAATCGGATATCTATCTGTTATAAAATTAATGTGTCCTAAATTATAAAAAATAAACTTTATTGAAACCAACTACATATAGTATAAAATGAAAGAAAGTCACTTCTTCAGATACAAATTTGATTGATTATTGTTGATGTTTTCACAAATTTCATTTTTAAGTATAGTAAAGTCTACTTAATTTGAAAATTTGTAAAAAAATGGTTAATATCAAAATAAATTCAGGTCATATAAAAAGGACAATAGTAGGTATACAATATTATTTAAGCTAAATGCTCCAAATTTTTTTTAGAAAACAATAAATATTTTTAAAGCTAATTTAAACAAATTTCAATATTAATATAAGCACAATTCATAGTTCTACTTTTTTCCATACCTGTGCACATATACACCCACATTATATAAATGCATAGGTACTCAATTGAGGTGTGCAAGCAGCAAGATGTGCCAAAATATAAGGCAAAGGATGTTAAAATGTATATTACTGTAAATTATATGTGTTAAACATTAAATAAAGTAATACAAGTAATTATGGTATAATAAATAAAGTCATATTAGGAATTATAATGAGTCTTACTTTAGTTTCTTATGAGATATATGAAATTTGAAGTGTCTATTGGTACAGGTGTGCACCAAATCTACAAATTATTCAATTGGTATATTATTGATATATATATATATATATATATTGATTGGCTTTTGAAAACAGACAATGTTGTCAATAATATTCAATTGATATCTAATACACTATATATTTCAACCATAATTAATAACATTCATTACAAGCTTTCCTAAATATAAAACGTATGTTGTATGATTTATAATAATATATATATATAATGACATTAAATTCCATGAATGTTGAAATATTTTTTAGGCTTGATAAGCATATACAGGCCCAGCAGAGCCAACTTTTGACTTCAAATGTTTGGAAAGAATAGTTTTTTTATAAATAATTTGTATTTTTCAAAAATAATAAAGAATATCTGTTTAGAGCAATTTTATATATTGCATTTTTCACACATTTTTAATTAGTTGTATAGAGTATTGCTACACTGAAATTTGGGGGACCACATTTCTTAAATTTTCTGATATTTCCTAGAAATTAAGTCATTTCTTAGAGGAGCTTTTTTGTGATATATGTATTATATTCATATTTATGTTTGAATTAATTGTTTCTTTAATTTACACAAGTTTGGCATATGAGTTCATCTGCAAGTTATATGGCAGCAATGTCAATCCCAAATTACTAAAACTTCACCTAGACATTCTTTGGGAAACATATCATAATTCTTCTCATCTCCTGCCATCAACCAATACTCAAAGTGAATGATTGTTCAGTGCCATGAAATGTCTGAAAACTTATTTTTGGCCCAGTGGCAGATTTATGGGGAGCACAAGCAGCATGTGCCCCCCCCCTTTTTTAAAAAAAATACTGCACACTTATTACTTTAGTAAAAAAAAGCTCTACATCCCTTTTAAAAATTTCTAGATCCACCACTGTGGCCAACTATGAAGCAGTAGTGAATCAATATTAACTTTTGTTAAACATTCACAAAGACCAAACTGATAAACTTTCATGTGAAAATATTAATAATAATTGTGTTGAATTATCAGAACACTGACTTTGTGTATTTGACAAATGTCCTATTTTGAAATTATTCTGTACAATATGTCCCTATATGCATTTAAATTATATTTTGTTTTCTTTAGAGGTCCAGTTAATTTCTTTTTTATCTGTTATAATGAATATGTACACACACATATATATTACACATTTTATGCATATTATTATATTTTTTTTAATATACTTTTATATTTGCTATTTTCAGAATATTCTGTAAAAAAATGATTGACCTGACCAAGTGAAAATTGATTTCGCCAGGCCTGATATAAATGTCAATAGCAGTTTCCATTAAAATAACTGTATTTATATTATTTTTGCCCTATGGATATACCAATTATTGCAAAGATCTTGGACCATTCATTTTTCTATATAAATAAATATGGATTGGCTAAAATCTTAGGCATGCAATTTCCATAAAAAAAGACATATAATATAAAATAATATATTGAAAACTGTCATATCAATATTCACTTTACTATTAATATGCTTGCAAAATCAGTGTCACAAAATCAGGGGGTCTTTACTCAAAACGTTTGTACAATCAAATTTACTCATAAGTTGCTAGCATCATTATATGTCTTTACTCAAAACCATTTTAACTGGGTACTTTGTAAGAAAGTTCATAGGTAAGATGGAACATAAGTTAATTTTGAATTTGGGCTTTACTCAAAACAATCGTAGCTATGAACAGGCTACCATATCACTAGGTTTGATTGTAATATTTAAGGTTGGTCTAGACCATTTGGAAGTACTACATAAATAATGTATAATTTGGTTTAAATTATTGAATATGTGCTGAAATTAATGATAAAATACTATGACTATATATAATAATATTATATAATAAATTATTAGTAAAATTAATTTTATACATATATAGCTTGGTATCTATAGATTTTTAGTAAATAAATTTATGAAGCATATTTTTCATTTATGATCTAATTGTAGTTATAAGGATTCACAAAGTTATATATACTGTGATTTTATATTGTTTACATAAAACTTTTTTAGAATAAAGACTAAAAATACATAAGATTTCATTAATTTACAAGGTATGAATTGTATTATTTATTTTTAAATTAATTATGGAGCACTATGACTTCTTTATATTGACTAAACAATAAAAAATGCAATATATAACTAGTAAATATATCAAATTTAAAAATCAAAACAATTTTAAAGTCATGAGTTATAAATTTGATATTTTTACAAAGTGTTATAGTCAGTAATAATCAATAGAAATATAACAGTGTACATAATATTAAACATATTATTATATAAAACATAAAAATTAAAGATGTTTTTCCATTTTGAGTTGAAGCCTACTTCTCTCAATATCTAGTCTTTCTCACTTAATTTTATACAAATTGAACATGATAAGTCATTATTTTATATTTTATAAATAACTTAATTTTCTATGTCATGTTTGGGTTCAAAATAAAGATAAAAAAACATACTTTCCATATATATTATTTTTAAATTGTTAAAATTGTTAAAATTTATATAATGGTATATTTTTATCTTACAATCTTACCTAAAATTGTTAGAAAAATGATATAAGTCATAAATAGCCCATTTGTATATTGATTTTAAACAATGTAAATAAAATGTAATCATATAAACATTTATAGATTAAAATAGCGGCGAAAATAAGCTATTCAAAAAGTCTAACCATGAATTTGTTAATGTTTATGTTGAATGTATAATTAACTTTCAAAGTCTGCTAAATTACTAAAATTGCACATTTTAACAAAAAATATTTTCTGGCAATTCATCATGCACATCCCGGTCTTAAGATAAGATTGAGTGTTAATTCTTTGTAACTTTACAAAGTTTGTAAGAAGGTTTTAAGAAAGGCGATTTAAGCATTGTCATACGAACATTTTATCTTTCATAGTAAGAAGCTCATACTTACGAAGGTTTTGAGTAAAGACACCCAGTATTTTATTTTTATTAAATAATAATAATAACAAACTATATTTATAAAGCACCTTAAAAAAAAGGCTTCTCAAAGCACTGATTATAAATCAGGTCAAGTAAGACAGCATGAATAATATTATGTACATCCATAAAAGCAAAATATAAAAGATGCATCACAGTGGTACCTAAGCAGTATATTATTTGTAAATGATAAAAAAAGGTTAAAAAAAGGTAGCACAGTATTTTTGATTTTTTCAGGCAGCTGCCTGAATGACTCATGGCTGGCTATAGTATTAAAATTAATATTAATATATACTTTACAGTTTGAATATGTTATATACAGGAAGTAAATTTGTACCGTTTGTGAATGGGATGTATAAATAATGAATTTGTTGATAGTATAACCCATTTGCAAACCATTTATATTAAAAAAAAAAAATTTAATATTAATATATTATTGCAACTAATTATTTTGTATATTTGTATGATGTCCATATATTGACTATTCTATTGTATAATTGTATTGTAATTGTGTCATGTTCAATTTTAGGTTAATTTTAAATTTGTAGTTGGGACAGCCAAAAATGATTGTACCAATAATGAATTTAAAATAATTATAAAATATGATAGCAAATGATTATATTTTTTTCTAAATGTTTATCAAAATTATTTATTGAAATATTAAATAAATGTACATATCAAAAGCAATTTTATGTCAATCTATTGTATGTTTATTGTTAGGACAGGACAAAAATTATTTGCAAACCATTTGTATATTCAAATTGTTTATTGTTGGTACATCCAGATCACAAACTGGATAAATTCACTTATGGTACACAACAAAAATATAACATATAAATATGGTGTTCTCAGTCCTCAGTGGCTATATTTCAATAATTTTACTTGCCCTGGCATACAAGCAAAGTTTTATTCATATTTTTTCATTATATTGATTTGTTTCATTACCTTGATTTTAATCTCATTTTAATATCATTTGTTTAGAAGTAGAAATTCGTAGTCGAATTACTGGTTTCCAATAACAACGATTTCTTCAAAGAATTCCTACACCGATAATCTCTTTAAAACTCTTCAGAATCACAAAATATCTGCTTCAGATAATGAAAAATGTGCTCAATTGACAAAATAAAAATAATTGGCTGGGATTCGTAATGATAACTAAAAATAGCTTTATTCAGGGCTTACAATTATTTATTTATAAGTTTGCTTACCCGGAAAATCTATTATCATGAAACAGTTTTGTATGTCCCAAACATAACCTGTCTAGCGGATTCCACTATATTTTAGCTGTAATATGAGCGAAAAACGTAAATATTATTTTCTTTTACTAATTTGGAAACTTTGATAGAGTCCTTAGATGCATTCTAGTAAAACAAATATATTATTTAATATAATGATCTAAATGCCAGAATATCGAAAAATTCCAGAAACACTGAAAATTGAAGCGTAATATTGTAAAACATAATTATATATATTACTAAATATTTAACAATAATAACATTAATAAATAACAATATGATATCAATTAAATATAAAATTAAAAAACCATGGAATTCGACACATCATCTTATTAAAAAACACTTGATCCATGCTGAGGTGACTACCTATAGGGGCTGTTTAACAGGGACTTGTACTAACAATTCAACAGATCTATAAGGATGAACAAACTGTCATCACTAAAGCTAGATCAGCCGATGATAATCAACACAAACGATACCGTCGAATGATGAAACGAGGTGGTCCAGGACAAATTGTGTTCGGTCCAGACGATGCCACCCACCCCCGATTTCAACTAAACCTTGTTGGCTGTTAAATATTCTATCTATTAAATTATATACACAGATACTACTGGATCAGATCAGAAAGGAATTATTTTATGGTACCACGCCACCAGCTATTACATATAGGTACCATTTATTTATTTACTATGCATATTTACCCATTTCATTATCGTATTAATTACACCTTAACTTTATTTGTATCCGGTGATGGAAATTATTGATAAAAAAATTACATAATTTTTCAAATTAATTTAATAGATTCTCAAGGTTTTGTACGTTTTTATTTGTATTTTAAACGAAACTTCAAATACAAATGGGTTTCTTTTATTGAGAACTTTGTCAAATTGCCTTTTTTCCTATTGTCAGCATCAATTTTATTAGATCGATAAAAAACATAATATAATTATGAAATTGTCACTTTGTCTAAAAAAATACGCTTCGATTGTTTCATATTAATAAAATCGGCTGCTGATATTCTACATGTTTTATAAAGTAGTCTATGCCTAGTAATTAAAGTAATTTCTTCAAAAACACAATTATTATTATTAATAAAGTGAAACTTCATTGACATGATGTCCATGTGTAGAAAAATTGTCTTTATTATCTATATGTATTCAGAAAAAAAACAGTTTTGAATTATTGATAAGCCAATTTATTCTAGGCAAAGATCAGGGACGTACTTTAAGTATAATAAAGAATATTAATTAAGTATGTCCCTGTACAGTCCGTTATTTTTAACAAAACATGTATTTATCAATTTCTTATTAGTAAAAATACATTATTCTTTTTTACTTGAGGAATAATTAAGGGATACATATTTTTATACTACTAAAATTATTACGAGTATTAAAGTGATTTTAAAATCAAAAATCAAAAAAGAAGATTAATAAGATTAAAATTTAAATAAAGAGATGCCACGCGGGGGGTGTGCCTATATTCGAAGATGCTTTTGATGTTACTGCGATATAAATTGAGAAGTCCCATGGTGATTGCCTCTGTGTCGTCAGAATTTGAGAAGGCCAACGATTCTTTGATTTGCTTTACTTTTGCAAGATAAAACGTACAGGTCTTCAAAGGTATAAAAGTGTTGGTTAACGATATCCCTGAGAAGCTTTTTGGTTCTGACCTGTTGAAGGATGCTTTGCGTGGGAGTAGTCAGGCTGGGCGTTTGACATGTCAACCATGATAGCTCTGATAAATGTGTGTCTCTGTTTCCTTTAGCTATGTAAGAGTGTTTGTTTGGATATGAAACTGAAGTTTGTAGCGATTGCAGTTGGTTCTTTCGCAGACTTGTGAGATTATGTCCAGAAAGAAAATGGGGCGGAAATATGATGGAGTAATCAAGGCTCGTAAAATAATTACCATTAGGCAAAGGGCCCATTTAACACTTCTCTCATTCAGAATAGAGATTATAATTCAAACGTCTTTTATTATCTTTTTGGTTCAGCGTGCATTATCACCTATATACATATAGAGGATTTCTTTAATGAAGATGTGATTAAAAAATTATAGGTATCAGATTTATAAATAATTTAGTATAGCGTCATTTTTTTTTAAATGTAATGTATGACCGAAAGAATTCTTTTTGTTATTGCGAATATAAATTAATTTTTAACTGTAAAAGGACGAATATATATGAACCGTATTTTATCATTTGTTTAGAAGTAGAAATTCGTAGTCGAATTACTGGTTTCCAATAACAACGATTTCTTCAAAGAATTCCTACACCGATAATCTCTTTAAAACTCTTCAGAATCACAAAATATCTGCTTCAGATAATGAAAAATGTGCTCAATTGACAAAATAAAAATAATTGGCTGGGATTCGTAATGATCCGTTGTTTGACGCATTCTACTAAATAGAATGAGCCTGAAAAATAGACCTTTTATCACTTGAAATATTCAGTTTTATTTGATCAAACAAATCTATTGGGGTGCATGCCTTAACGGTATTGCCCCTACCATCAAATGATTATGAAAACCTTAACAACAAATAATGAGCTCAAAATTCGTACGCTTTAGAAAATGTATTATTTTCGATCTTATGATCTAGAGCCTATTATTATCTTTTATATTAAATAATGAAAAGAATAAAACAGTATTGAAAGTTTCAGCATTTCTGCAGAAAAGTCGAGAACGCAATTGCAAATCTGTTGACATTAATTGTTTGATTATAAATTTCATTTTTATTTCTTTATAAGCTTAGAGATGAATCTCTTAATCACAGAACATATCCTTCTGTGGCTATACATTTACAAATGGATTTTGCTCAAAATAAAAAATATATAGATCTGATATCATGTAGGATATCCTTCTCTACAAATTGAAAATTATATTCATATTATATAGAAGACAACAAGATTTTTATACAAATATTAATCATATAAATATATATTATAATTGGAGTTTTACCGTAAACAATTCTCATAAATTTAGTTTTTTTTCCTAATAATATTTAATAAATTAATAAAATATAAAATCTCACATAAACAATAAATAAAAGGTCAAAAGGATATAATGTGTTAATGATTTTTATTTATATTTATATGTATAAATATAAATATATAAATATAAATCAACGTAGAAGGCTAATTGAATATGCAAACCATTATAGATGCTATTTTTATAAAGAATTAATTTACCATAATTTAAATATTTGATTTTGTATAGCCATCCGGCGAGATAATTTTTCTGCCACTAATACCGTCGTTAAAAGGTTATCAGTTACTGTACTTTTCGCACCTACAGAGTCGATAAGTCCCGTAAAACAAATAAGTATATTTTAAAATATATATATTTTAAAATAAATTATAAATAATATTTAATAAGTCCATATCATGCAAAGTTCGGAGTTGTTTGAAGCTATAAGTATACTCCATTCGTCATAGAATTTATTGACATTATTTGTTGAGATTATGCCAAAGGAATTTAGCAAATAGAACAAAAACAATTAGATTATATTTAATGTAAAAAATATTCTTTAATAAGAAACCAACAGTATTAGAATATGGTGTATTTTTTATTTAAAATCATTTTTATCATTATTTAAATTCAAGATATTGTTTTGAAGGAATCAAATAACGTATTTAAGCTCAGAGTTAGTATTTTAATAAAGCGCAACAATATTAAGCAGGATATCTTAAGATTATTTAGTAAATATATTAGAGAAAATGCAGACACTAATATTTCTACATAATAATAAGAAAAATTTATTAATAATAATAATGTATTAGACAGCGTTATAGAATTAAAAGAAGAACTTGGAATCTCAGAATCACAATATGTCTGATTCAGATAAGGAAAAATAGGTTTCTCAACTGATATTGCTAAAATAAGTAAATAAGATTGAGACTAAATGTATATTACTAAAATATTAGATAGAAAATTCTTTTATTGAAGTTAATGTCCAAATTTAAGTTGAACCTAATGTCCATGAAAGTAGAATTTATAAATGTGTAAAAGAGTCAAAAAGTTTTTACAAAAGGTAGCTTAATCAGTATATTACCTAAAATAGAATATTTTTTTCAAGCAATTATTTTTATTTTTTTGACTTAAATGACTTCACAACTATCTTCTATATGTTTTATTATTAAAACATTGCATTTCATTTGACTTTTATAGAGTAGCGCAGATTTTCCACCCCATGATTTCATAACTTTCTTAAATATTATTTTATTTTTCAAGAAAGATATTTTGCATCGTGTAGTGCTGCGTTGAATTATTGAGTAAGCCAAATTTTATGTTCATAATTATTAAACTTTTACCGGTGGGTGAAAATATTTAAAGTTTTCCTATATATATAGGAAGAAAAAAATATTATGTTAATTAATATCTTTACCATATCAAATAAATATTTTATCGAAAGAAATTGTATATAATAGTCTTAGAAATTCGGTTGAAATTATTTGCAGCCAGAAATGGTTTCAATAAAAATAACAAATATTATATTATTGTACATCAAAATAAATAGTAACTACGTAGATATCACTTTTCGATGTTATTATTTATTTACAATATTATACTTTAATAAATATAGCTGCTAATCATATATTCAATAGTATATCATGAATATATGCTCTGAAATTCATGAAGAGATTTCATTTACCAAAAATAGTTATAACGTATATAATATAATATAATAATTGAATTCTGTATTCATTACATGTATATAAAAGTATTAAAATGTATGTACATAAAATGATATTATTTTATCAGTTACTTATACAATATGTGTTATATTTATCTGAAAACAATTAACTAATCCACACATTTAAAACAATTTGTTTTTTAGGTTGAGTCTATAATTTGGTTAATAAATGATTGTTATATTATGTATATATGTT
The DNA here is from genome assembly GCA_034780395.1 of Vannuccia rotundouncinata. Lineage (NCBI taxonomy): Eukaryota > Metazoa > Platyhelminthes > Proseriata > Coelogynoporidae > Vannuccia > Vannuccia rotundouncinata. Next base: position 4,374 of record JAUZNC010044670.1, on the reverse strand, counting down.
TGTATAATATATAATGTATGCACATATAGTTATTATTGTGTAGTAATACGAAAGCAAAGTATTCATATATATCACAAAATTATTGAGTACCTATATTGATATACTTATAAAAATAAATTGTTATTCTATACACATATATAATTAGGATGGGGGTGCTAAATTGGTGGCCTGTGTGAATAGGCATTGTGATTTTGTGGGGGTTATTTCAACATGTTTCATTATAATTATGGTCATTAAATAATATAAGACCCGAATTACATGGAGAATTTCTAACAACATTTTTAGGTTCATTATTTTCATAAATATTCTTGTACATATATTTTAAATATAATGAAAATATCACCGGAAATTAACTATGAGAGCTTATTTTGTAAAGAGGAGTGAAATATTTTAATAAACAATTATGTGGAATTACAGTTGATAATTTAATCATTGGTATGTTTTACCTACTAAAAAGATATAGCCTTATACCCTTGTCTACGATAAATATAATTTTGTCCACATTTGTCCCACTGTGCGCTCGCTCCCGCGTAGACATACTGCACCGGAGATTGCAGTTATTTCCCGGAAATTTGATTGTGGTTTGTTAGGATGTCCGTAAATTAGACTTTTTTATGAATAAAAAATTACTGTGCTCACTATTTGTTTCAGCTATCCAACTAAGGGATTGTTGACAATAAATAAAATTGCGTGATAAATGATTGCGTGATATAAAAATCACTTCCTATATTTATTTTGTTACTCTTAAGTAATACTTTTCAGAATGTATTTTTTCCGTATATCTGTTTTGTTCTAATTTTTATATTGTACATATATACTATATATTTTTCAATTAAATACACTATATAATTCTTATTATAATTCCATTTTAAAATAAAATATAATATTAGGTTCATTCGAATATTGAAATATAATTTACAATCACAATTATTAATAAGACATTTAAAAAATTGCTTTATAAATAGTACAGCCACCCATCTCAATATGACTATGAGAATCCATGAAGCATGTATAATGGTTATATATGAATGTAAAAAAATGTGATTTATTATTGTTTTATACATTTACTAAAGCAATAAAATATAAAGTATTAATATTATTATAATAACAGAATTTGATAAAAATGACCTTTGGTATTAAGAAATTACAATGAAATCAAATGAAATCATCAACTGAATTTCTCAATATTAGATTATTTATCTACACACTCAATCATATTTATCTGCCGGTAGAAATCGTGAGGTGTTTCAGGAAAATGTCCAACTTACTTGTACCAACTTGGATCTTAGCGCTGCAGGCGCACGTCGTTTTCTTGGTAAAGTAGGTGGATTCTTGTTGACCAGACTGTTCTGATGCTTCGTAAAGCCTAGCTCTATAATGTCATTTTGTCCCACCGAAGTACTTCAGATGCCGACCGAGTTGCATGTTGAAGCTTTTTAGGTAAATTGTCACTATGTGAAAAAAAAACATTCTCATGAAATGGAAGACAATGAAAATATTGAAAGTCCAAATTTGAGCTTGGCAGTCTAATATTCGACTACGTTATATATCGGCATCAAAATTTGTTTGAAGAAAAGAATCTCAGGCTTCTTCCAGAGCTGAACAATTTTCATAAATTCATGTTGAAGCAGGCGTCTCTAACAGACCACCGAGTTGCACTAATAGTGTCATCCCGTGGTATTTGGATGCTAAAATTGATTTTATTGCTGTTTTGGGTTGATTGGGGACCACTTTATCCAAAAATGTTAGGGGCCAAATTTTCCGACACTTTGACCTCCCTCTAGGGGGCCCTCTTCGATATCGGGGCCCCTCGGACTGAATCTAGATCAGCAAATAGAGGATGGATATTGATGCTCTAAAGGTCAATTTTGGGGTTAGAATAAAGCAGTCGCAAGAAAAAGCCAATTAAAATGCTGTCTTGGAAACGTATTCCATTAGACCAAACTTATTCATCATCCTCATCATCAAAACTCTCATGTGTAGAGAGGTAGACCATTATTGCAGTAGCTGCATTTGCTTGTGCAACCTGTTTTGCATCCACATTTGGTGAGCTCAATCACAGCACGAGGGGCATGTAGAGCAAAACTCCGCACAGCCACATAAACTCCTTTATCCAACCGAAGGTTAGGGTACCGGGTCAATTACGATTTGTCGCGCATGACAATGTAGTTTTCTCGTGTAATATGGGGTAGCTGTGCTGCACGAGTTGGTGGCAGCATCTCTACTTCCAAATTTTTGAACCGGAACAGTTGCCATTTGAGATCTGGTAAGTTTGTTTCCCCGGTTAAAGAGTAAACTTGGCAAACAAATCTTTCCAAATCCTTTACCTGTGGAGGCAGGTCACCATCCACCAAGTTGTCTGAAACAGGTAACAACAGGATCACTCTTTTCAAGCTTCATGTATGCGTGAACCCAGGTTTTCTTTGAGATACTCACAAATTTGCCAACCCAATCAGCACCAGTGAAGTTGTGAAGTCCGATCAGACATTGACTCTTGAGACTTCCGATGGCATGTACTCGCTTTTTCACATCTATTTCCATGTACTTTGTGGCCTTCCCAGTTAAAAACTTAATAATAATAAGTATATATTTATATAGCGCTGCAAATTGCTGACAATGTCAGCAGCGCTGTAAAATTGTTGGGCAGCGACTGATAAAGCTCGGTTACCATAGCGCTTTGTTTTATTTCGTGTTTGAACTAATGTTATTGTACTTGATTGTCTGGTACTACGGTTAGGGACACGGTGAGTGAATAACACGATTTTAAACTGTATTCGTTTTGTTATTGAAAACCAATGCAGTTGCTTAAGGAGTGGAGCAGATGGAGTAAGCCAGGGTTTTCTGGCAGCAAGTCGTGCAGCAGAGTTTTGTTTACGCTGTAACTTTTGTATCAACTTTTGAGGAAGATTTATTAGAATACTGTTACAAAAATCGAGACGCGTCAAAACAAGGGATACTTTGTGCACTCATTTGGAAGGAAACGTGAGATACTTCTGATTTGACGTATCCAAAAGTAGTAAGATTTGCAAATGTCAGTAATATGTTCTTTGAAGGAAAGCGAAGAGTCGAATATTACACCAAGATTACGGGCAGAGGCTACAGGAACAAGGTCAATTCCATTGAAACGTACTGTAATAGGAGCATTTGAAAGTGGATGGGAGGAGTGAATAATGAGATTAGTTTTGGATGGGTTTAATTTCAATTTATTAGAAGACATCCATGCATAAATTGCCTGTAGACATTCCTCGATTAGTGTTATTTGTGTTCTGTTGTGTTCAATTCCAATCCAGCTTTGTGTATCATCAGCAAAAACATGATATTAAAGACCAAAGACTGGTTTGGAACCCAAGTCGACCTCGTGATGCAAGATCCAGGAGAATTGTCAATACATAGGTATCTGGTGACCAAATACATACTTCGTGCCAGTCATTTTCTGCTATCGATGCAAGGACTTGATTGGATATAAGTGTGTCAGCCTCTTCATGCGTATTGTTTTCCTCGAAGTTGTAGCTCTTGATCTTCATTTCATAGACAACAATCAGCTTGAAGTTGATTGTACTTAAGAAATGCTGCAACAAAGCCTCTGCAAACATGGCGGTAAGGCTGCTTTTGGTTTGCGATGAAGACAAGCTCAGATCGGCTTCCTTGGATGATAAGAAATCTTCCAAGAAGTTGACGTTCTTCACGCAAGTTGATAACCTAGTCACCTAATCGTATTTTCGTTTTCTTCATCCAGTTCAAAAAGGTTTTGAGTTTTCGTTTTTTCATAGGGTCCCACACGGAAAGTTCAGATGAGGACAGCAGTCTGTCTTAGATAAACTCCTGAAGACGTTTCTGTCCTTTCTCTTGGTAGTACAGAATGTCATTCTTTGCACCATCTTGTACAAGTGCCGATAAGACATTGTCTTTCAATGGGGTCTTATTCGCAAATGGATTTCCTTCACAATGTAATTCGGTGGACTGACGCAGCTTAACCGCGATGACTCTTGACCTGATTGCAACAGTTTCAGAGAGTTAAGTATTCACTTCGATCAGTTGATCTAGAGGCTTTGGGGAAGGCATTTATATAGGAATTGGTCAACAAATGAGTGAGGTGAAGTGTGATGGTAACAAGTCGATCCAAAGCCGCATCATCTTGACTCAAGCCAACCATCCCCCATGAGTAGTAAGGGAAAAATGGTTTCTGCAACATGACGTCATCATTCTAAAAATAGAACACACACCCCATCGCCCCCCTCATCAAAAACATCTGAAAAAATAATTGGAAGTTGTATTCTCATTGTCTGCTAAATGACTATTTTATCAACAAATATAATATTCTCAAATGTCAATAACGAAAAGTTATATATATAGAGATTAGGTAAATTCGAGTCG
>JAUZNC010044659.1:0-16709 GCA_034780395.1 Vannuccia rotundouncinata | reverse complement strand
ATGCATGGTTTCTTTACAATCCCCATGAGCAGAGTGGCCCCGAAAAAAGATCTCATTTCGGGCATGGTAACATCTTTATCATCAGCAAAATGTAAGTAATCTGCGCGGCGGGATGGAAGATCCTTGAATACTTCATATGAACCGCGGAGAAAGGGCATTATCCCAAGTATCAGTTCTCAATGCACCATCAACAATGTGAAGTGAGCATGATCCAATATCAACAAGTTGTTTAGGATGCACCCGTGATTCTTTAAGAGAACGAAACATAGCCCAATTGACATTAGGACCATCCATAGAAACTTGCAAGAGTTTTGCTGTATTTAGTCCTGTCATTGCTGAATTGAAAGCATTGAGCAAATCAAGTGCTGTGGCATGTCCTAGAAATTTTGATGTATAAAATCTAGTCACCACCTGATCACCATCCCAAAACCGGACATGGACGTCCATCTGACCCCGCTGAGCTACCTTGTTCAATGGTATATATACATATATGTATTAATATCTTCACCATATTAGTAATTAACTCAGCAATACTTATATATCAAACATTTCGAAAATCAATGGCATACATATATGTAAAACAGTAGAAATTGCCTATATTAATTAAACAATTCAAGGGACAATTTACTTTATACAAACAGTCATTAAACTAAATTTCAAAAAATAATAAAATTTTGTCAATAATAGTAGAGTCTATACAAAATCAACATAGGCAAATTATACTTATAAAAAGAGAAGAGTAGTAAGCATAGTTTATTTCAATAGTAAGTGTACAATTTTTAAAATTATAAATACATATGTACAGGTTCTAGCATACAGCAATGAAATGAAATCATATTTGAATAACATTTATTTTTGAAAAGATGCAAAATTTTAAAATCACGATAAATAACCATTATATCACATATTTGGTGCACAACACCAGAACATTTTCACATGATGGATTATTGTAGAGTTCAGTTCCAAATACCATGAAAAAACTTTTTACCCACAAATTTTTTTTCCACAATAATTAAAGTTTTTCCCTGAGTTTTCCAGAACTTTCAATTTCCCTGAGTTTTCCAGGTTTTCCAGAGTGTTCGACACCCTGCAAATCCCATAATCCGATGAAAATTCTAAATCCGTTGTGCCGACTTACTAACGGTCATGTAAGCAGGCACAATAGCCTTTACCAGTCGGAGAAGAAGCTCGGCGGCCATTGATTTCACATCGAAGAGCTCTATTTCCAGGACGGTGCTCCTCGACTCTATTCTAACATTCTACATAATAGGTTGGACTAAAATCAAAATTCACCGGATTGGACGTGGGGAACTTGTGGAATTGCCGACTTGATCACCTGACTTTTTCCTCTAGGGTGTGTTAAAGAATAGTGTATGTGCATAACAGTTGCAGAACACTAAATAAATGTATTTTTATCTGAATTCCGAAATATATTTGGGTTCGGTTACTGTTGGCGCACCCTGTATTATAAACGACATATAATAATATTATAAATACTGATTATTTTGAATTATTATTATGTGCAGTAATTTTCAAAAAACATATTTCGTTCAAATGAAATCAAATATTATTTTCATATGAGCAACACATTTTTTGACACTTTGCCTAATATAATTAACATTATGTAATATCAATAAAATTAAATATTAATGATCATATTGTTATTAAATTACCAATTTTAAAATCTTTTACAAGGTCTTTCTTTATTTGACTATGTTTTACTAAACATATAAATCAACAGGATTTTTGTATTACATCAAATGCTGTAAAAAGAAATACGTATAACATTCGAAAACGATTAGCTGCCTCTTATCGCAGTTTTAAAAGGCCTGTTTGTAATATATTTATATAAGTTACAAATAAGTTACTATTCTACAAATAAAATTTTTTCAATAGAAGCTGTAACAAAGTCTAGTATTGTGATGTCTTATAGTACAGACTGAGAAAATTGAGACAATTACGGCTGTATACTTTAGAGGGTACTTCGGTACGTAAATTTTAAGTATGACTAGTGTTGTAATTAGAAAATACTCGCGTCTAACGAAACCAAAACATTTAATTGACACACCACATTCAAAGTTATGTACAATTAAATGTAAAGTAAGTAGAATCAATAAGTCAGTTAATAACACAAAGTGAAGGCATACAATCAATAGTTAACGTGTTTTATATTACAGCAGTGCACGTTTTCCCTAAGAAAAGTCAAAATAAACAAAATTAAATGTCTCAGTCACTTTATTCCTTTCGACAAACGAATACAGCCATCAAAAACATCCAGTTTAGAACCCATTTCACTATCAAAATGAGGTTGTAACTTAGCACAGCGTTCAATTGCATTACTAACACTCAATCAGAAATAGTATAATAATAGTACTCATGTTAACAGAACAAAAAGCATAGCATATATTATATATAATATATACGTAGTAAACCTGCGATATATTACTTTTTTTTATATATTTACAACAGTATGCCCTTGTTTCCAGATATCAACAAAAAGAATATTGGAGAGATCACCACACCTGCCGGAATACAGGTTCGATAAGAGTTTTGACAAGGAAGGTTTGATGACTGAACTCATGACCCTCAATGTTTGAATGAAGCCCACTCTTAAACATTGAATCCCCAACTGCCCACAAACAACCATGACTAAACTTAATCTTTTTGGGGATTTCAACCACCCCTGTCAATGCTCTACTTCAGTCCAGAGGGAACATTAAGATAGTGAAGTGGACAATTAAGTCCCTATGGAAGTGACCCATCAACACTATAGAAAAGTCGATAATGATGTCATATTTCGAATATAATAGAATGAATAAATATAGAACTGTAATAAAATAATATTGTCCTTAAAGTTAAGATAAAATAAGGTAATCAGAACATTCAAAATTTTTGCAATTTCACAATTGAGCCAATAAAAACTGATCGTTATGGTGGATTGGTAAATTATATACTATACTTCTTGTTTACTCTACAGACGTTAATTTTAAATTTGCAAATATAATAGTAAAGACAAGATCCCCGTGGGACGCAGGTTTAGGAATTAAAGGATGAATAGTTCTGCATACGTTTATCCTCAACGAATAAGTGTAGGATAACATCTTAGAGTCAGCTACGAAACTAGTTTGACCGAGCCAAGACTAAACACTTAAATAGTTAGTACGTATATAACTCCTAGATGTTATCCGATTTCTCTGCTTCTGGATTATGTTAAATCTTTATTTTGTTTATACTGTGTGAAAAGTGAACTAGCTACGTACAAAGACATACTTACAAATTTGTTTATCAAAAATACGGCTACGTAATATTGAATCTTGCATTAATAGCATAAGTATACCTATATAAAAGCTTTCTATTCTGAATCATTTAATTGGTATGTGACACTTAATGTGTGTGAGAAGTATGTTGTATAATTTAGATGATTTGTTAGATAGTATCTAAGTGATTTAGAAGAACCATATTTAAAAAAAAACTCAAGTGAGGTCAGTTCAAAAGATAACCAAGTTTTCATCACGAAATTGGATAAAATAATAAATAATTTATTATAAAAGTGCAGTAGAAAACTATTCACCAAAACTAAAACTAAACATTTTTAACAATTCACTTCCATCATCTTATTGTTACAGGGTTCGTACGCAAAAGTAATCCTCAAATTCACAAACTTTTAAAGACCAACTTAGAGAATTTTCAAAGACCCTATTTTGCGATCAACAAAAATTTTTTTGTTGTTTGAATGGATTTTTTTGTTTAACTACATATTGACTACAAAAAAACAACACAATGAAAATTCTTAAACTTTTAAAGACTTCTTTCCCTCCCCCCCCCCTTTTTTTACAAACTTTCTAAGGCCTGGATTTTTATTTTTGTTTTTCCAAAAACCTTCCCAAATCTTCCTAAACAGTACGAACCCTGTGTTATATAGTAAACATTTTAGCGACTGTCGAAAACGATTATTTCACAAGTAAACGGATTCACTTTTTTTAAACAATGAAACACTGAAAAGAAACTAAATATAAACTGAATACTTGTTATAAATAATGAATAATATACTTACTGGTAGGACTCCCTAACATTATATATAAAGAAGGAATTAGATCAGAGTATCTGTTGCTTAGGAAAGAAAACTAAATTAAAATTTAAAAAAAGCTGGTTTTAATGTTAGGCAAACAGAGTAATAATTTTAATATTTTTCAGAGAGTAAACATAAACATTAGTAAAATTTTGAAAATAATATTTTTTCATATTTTTTGTTTAAAGTTGGAATACTAGTAACCATGTAAGCAGGTATACAATTATCTCCTATTATAGTTCGATTGAGAATGAATATGAATTGTTAGGATTGTATAATATATATATATATATATATATATATATATATATATATATATATAGTATAAATTGGTTGTTGTCTAATTGAATACAACACAATCTCTGATAATTGAATTACTTATATAATAAATAACTGTATAGATATATTTAACTTACTAAAAGTTGAATATTCTGGCACGAATTTAATAACATGACCTGAAGAATAGATTAGAATAAACACATAAGATAACTAAACAATTATTATTAATATTGATTAGAAATTAGACAAACATCTACAAAAGAATAGGTTTACTATCTTTCGGTCAGAATCAACACTTGGATATCGCCTTCATTAAATTGTATGTATAAAGAAGTTTACAAAGTCACAAACAAAATTCTAAAACTAATATAAAAATGCAGCTTGTCCAATATAAGATAAAGAAATTAAAGTTAATACTCATGTAGTGTAAACTTAAATATACAAATAGAGGTATAATATATTGAACCACTGAATATAATATTATATTGTTATCAGATCTAAATGAGTACAATTATGAACAAATCGATTGGAAAACATAAAAAATAAATCTATAACCAACCTGGCTGTTGAGGATCTATTCCTTAAATAATAAAATACAACACATTTAAAAGGGTAGGCGCGAATAATTTATTTATACACAAGAATACGAAACTTACCCGAAACGGTTTGTCCTCGGTGTTGTCTGCAACGTCGCGCTAAAAGCATACAGTTCAAAATAAATATAAGCATAATTGATAAGCATTCGTTTAAATACAAATATAACTGTCTTCATAAACTAAAAAATATTCTAATAGTTCCTCAATGAAGGTGAAATGTAAATAAAATTACCAAACAGCTTATTTAATGTTGAAAGAAAATTACAATGTGTAAAGTTCCTTAACAACATAAAATATAATGAGAAAATACATTTTTTCTGTTTTTATCGTTATAATATTATAAAAAGAAATATGTCAGAGTGGATATTGCAACACTCGCCAAACAAAAAGCAACTAAAAATATAAAGAAGAATAAATGAATAATCAATCTTTAGGTACTATACTATTTCAGGAATTATTAATCTTGTTACAACAGAGCAAATAAGGCAATTGAAGGTTAATTAATTATTAAAATCAAACTGCAATATCTTGTTATTAGGTACACTACTCTAAAACAATATTATTGATGTTATTAAATGGAAAAGATATATTAATTAAATTAAACAGTTGAAAGTAAAGATTAACAATGGTGTAGATACAATCAATATTATCGGGACAAAATTAGACAATTATATATATTTTTAATTTAACATTTTAATTAAAACATGAATAAAATTTTATTAAATTGTTCCGTTATTTAACTTTACAAGACTGAATGATGGAAAAGAGTTTAATGGTATATCAAAATAATTTTATAAAATTGGAAAATCGTTTATAAGAAAAATAGAAAAGGATCTTGGCGAAACCAGGATTCGATGAAAAGAAAAGGTGGTGATGATTATGAATTACTAGAATTAATGATTAAGAAAAGGCATTTAATAAAAATTATAATAATAACTCTCAGGGATGTGATTGCAATTAAAAAGAATTCAAATTTCACAAAAAGTCGATCGAAGAATTTTGAAAATAGCAAGATACCATAAACAAAAAGATCACAAAGGAATATAGTGGCCAGCGGAGCAAGCAGCAAATAATCGCTGAGGCTGGATTTTAGTGTCTTCGGAGACATGCTGAGAGACGGTGAATATTATTTAATAGAAAGCTCTATTTACCAGGTAACTGAAAACACTCTAATAGAGATCAGAATTCATTCCTTCTCGGATATTTTTAAAACAAAATATTGAAATTTAAAAAATGTTGACCCAATGTGAGTTTTAATAGATAAATCACATCCCTGTATTCGGAAAATTAATAGGTAAGACATGATATATATCTACCAATACACCAAATTAAAGATATACCTCGTTGAAGAATTCTTCTGTACAGACGCGGTGCTACATTATGAGATATTGGACACAATTCAGATAACAGCTATCCCAATAAAATTGATGTTAATGCATACGAATAGAAAGTATTTTAACAGGACACATGAATGAACAGAAAACAGAATATCGATTTTTGGGTTATTTACATTAATAACGTCTACAAAATATGTAATTCTAGGTAGACTAAATAACAACCATTTTATGCTTGAAACATAATATTATGGTTATTAAAGAATCTATTTATCAAATTTATTTAGATTAGAATCATTTTATTAAACATTGAAGAATCTATAAAACGTAAAGACATTTATACTAAACAGTTATTCATAATATTGTAACGAAGCAATTTTTGAGGGTAAAAAAACATTTCAAATTGCATTATTGGATAGAATAATTATTTATATCAATCGTATCTTTTATGTGCAGAATTATAGTATTAGTAATAATTCTATTATATATGCCTACAAGCTTTCTTAGCCAAAATAAATAGGGATAACTTACATGTGTCATGGTTTCCAAAATATGGCAGATCTTGTGGTATTGGGTAAACTGATAATAGAAAAATAAGATATCAGAAATAACCATAACATAACATAGAATTTAAAAGACTATTAAAAAAAAGGTAACCTTCTATTGTCAATTTTGTAGGCTCATGCATGGGCATACCAATAGACACTTAGATTTAAAAATATAATAAGTAAATAGTACATGCATAATATAACTTATGTATGCTCTATAATTGATAGGAATAAAATACCCTAATATATTGGCTAATATCACACAGGGTGCCCACAAAAAAGGAAACTTTATCATTTAAATTTTTAGAATATTCTATTTTTAGAATTTGGAATTTCCAAATACTGTGTGCGTTTATTACATTAATTTCATTTAAGAGAATAAAACTAACAGTTTGTCACAGTTAAAAGTTGACTAACACAGCACGTGATTCTATTTTTAGTATCGGTAGGCTTATAATTTCTGCTTGGAGTAAATAACTAGTATATTATATTGTAAAATTACTTATTAAAAAAATATTTCCTATAATTCAGAATAGAGTAAAGTATTATAGAGTAAGACGATTACGGACAATAAATCAAAAAACTTAATGATTGCGTAAATAAAACTCACTTTCTATATTTTCATTCTATTCGAATTTTTATATATTTTGTATATATATTATTTTTCTAATATTGGATTGTAATTATTACAAACACAATTAGTAATAAAATATTTTAAAAATTGCTTTATCAATCAATCATCTCAATAGAACAATATGACTCTGAGAATCATAAGATAGATATAATATATATGCAATAAAACTGCAATTTAATATTTTTTTATACATTTACTAAACTAATATAATATTAATTGTTTACTTTTTATAATAACAAAATTTGATAAAATCCATGTGTAGAATTAATTATAATAAAGAACAATAAAATCAAATTCATCAACTGAATTTACAAAATTTATCCACCCATTTCTTAATTGAAATTACTAAGAAACAGATTATTCGACAGTAACAAAGCCTAAAGTATCTGCTAGACGTAAAGGAAGCGATAGCTCAAAAAATGTGATTCCCTATACTTGATTGAACATGATCTTGATGTTAATATCGACAAAACGATAGTGGCACAAATGGGAATTCCTATAGGAATGGTTTCTCGAATAATGTTCACAAAGAATACAGACTAATATTTTGTCAGCTGTACACATGTACATTCGTGTTGAGAAATTGACATACAACAAAAGTCTGCTATGTGCATGGTTTCTATACAATTTTTTAAAAAATCCGACTTTTCCAGGTTTTCCCCGACATTTAAAAAAAAATTCCAGAATAATAATAAGAAAAAAATCTGAAACTTAATTATTTAAAAAAATTTAAATTTTACAAAATAAAATACATTATTATTATTTTTTTAATTAGATAATAAGTTATTATCTCAACATTATGTAGAAATGCTAAGATTTTTTTTGGTATAGTGAAACAAAATTCCCTGACTTTTTAATTTTTGTATGTTTTTTCAAAACACTCTGACTTTTCCAGAAGTGTAGGAACCATGTATATGTCTTGGCTTTGGATACCGCAAGACATGAGAAAGTTCCACAATATAAAAGAATTGAAGAAAAATAATAATCAATATGGTATCATGGATGGTAATAATTGGACCTGACTGCAAAATTGACACAGCTTCAAATACCATAGAATGGTTACACTAAAACACATTCAACTTTCTTCTACCAAATCAATTACCCTGATCTTAACAAAAAAAATACAAGCATTACAAACTGAGATAGACTCCCCATATTTTAAATAGTATTTTATTAAATTCTGGAACTTTATTTCTCAAGAATTAAGTCAGAGAGTTACTACAAATTGACTTTCACGTTTGCATTTTCTCTGTAAACTCTAAATGAATTGAAGAGGTACAGGGGAAAACATTTTGAAAATTACCAACTAGGTACACTAACTAAACATTGTTACATAATTTGTTGTCTATTAATTTTTTAATAAATAGTTTTATTTTTGTGGGGCACCCTGAAAAAAATATTAAAGTAAAAAAATAGTTTAATGTTCCATACTAAGATTTTTCAATATGTTTCAAATTGTGAATTTAAACATTTTAAGTGAGTGAAAAATACTTACCAGGATCCCTCAAAACAATATTTTCTGTTTGTGTTGTGCGTGATGACAACTTTCTGGTGACCTTACTAACAACTGCTGTTGTCGACTTTGGCTGGAGATTAACCTGGCTACTCTTAGACCTGAATTGTGAAGCAGGTCGTACAACAGTTTGACTGAATCGGTCTTCTGTCCCCATCTGACTCATTGACTGTGTCACCGAAGAGCGAAATGTTTTCTTTAAAGTTTGACACTGTTTCATGTCAGTGGCTTTCTGTTTTGTCTGTGTGCAAACTTCTGTTTTCCTTGGACATGAGGTCGGGGATGGATCAGACAATAATAAACACTGAACATTTTTAGAAGAAGATTGACTTGAGAGGGATTCAGTTGATGGTGTTCGTGAATTTCCACTGGAACCTGAATAAACAGTGGGTTTAGTCATACTAATAGGTGTGCTCAATGCACGTGGTGGATAATTGTCATATGGCCCAACTTCAGAGTGAGAATTTCTGCAATTGTCAGAACATGGTCGATTGTCATTGGTTTTATTGTAAGCCAAAACTCCATTTGTGATGCCTCTTGTGGTATCTGAATATTTAGGTTGCTTGGAAGCTGAGCTCAAGTTCATATTGTACTCATTAAGAACATTTCTATTAGGAATGTTCACAACAGAAGCGATTGTCGAAGTTGGATTACTTTTACTGTGTTTTGGAGGAAGAGGTCTGAGACGCTCTTCAGAAATTTCAAATGGTCCATCATCATAATCCAATGAAGGCATATTACGATTAGTTATCATTGGTTTCGATATCACTTGTTGAAAAGGTTCAGCAGAAGGTTTCAATGGTGGAATCGGGTCTTCTGACTTGATTTCTGAGCTCAGGAAAAGGTTTTTTTGTCCACGGGATGGTCTGGACTCCACTTGTAAAGCCCATCTTGAAGATAATTTGGACTCCATACTGAAAAAGAATTATAATAGAAAATAGCCATATGTCAAAAAAGTTGCATTTGATTACTTTATATCAGAGAAAAAAAACATAAAATTTGGTGTAGAAACCCTGTATTTAGATAGTTTGCATTCTACCAATAAACTTTTATAAAAATATTGTAATATATTAAGCTGCATCTTATTGCACTTCAATTTGGATTATTATTCATTTAATTACAACACAAATCAATAAAATATGTATCTATATAATAACAGTGTTATAATATTAGTTTCTTCAGCCAAAAAAGTTATAACCATTTTTAAAATTATTAATGTGAAAGGTAATAATATTACAATAATATTATATGAATTTATACAAGGTTGACACGCTTTTTCCAAGATCAAATTCCCTGACTTATCTTGGTTTTACCACAAGTAAATTGTTTTAAAAAGGTCTACATTAAGAGCCATTAACTGTAGGATGTCGCCAAAATCAAAAACACTATTAAATAAAAGTAAATAAAAACTGTAAAGCTACTAAATGCGATATTCTAATATAATAATATATAGCTTACCCACTAAAATACCAATGTGATGTCACTGCTTTTAAGGTAAAAAATACCTTAGCCTTAATAAATGTATGAATAAATTAGAATTCATATGAAGTGTGAAACATTTTTGAGGTAATTTTTTACCTAGAATGCATATAAAAGGGGTGTTTAAAATATTTAATACATAAAATTTTAAATTGCCTGACTTTATGAAATTTTCCAGAAATAATTATAAATTTTTTGACTTTTTGCTTTATACTAAATTCCCTGACTTTTCCCTTACTTGTGGCAACCCTGTTTATATCATAATTCTTTTGGATACAATACAACAAATAAAATAAAAGGTTTGGAATTTCCTAACATTGATTGAATCCATGGTTGACTTTTTGCGCAATTGTGATTATTTAACCTTTTCTTTATGGTCTTCAGGGACAGAAAAGTTACTTCTCCAAATGGCTAAATAAATTCAAAATTGTTAGTTAGTATCCTTATTGTGTCCTCATTGGTTAATTATTTTTGGGTCTTTTATAATAGCAGCTAATATGGTGTGACACATTCAATTAGCCTGCTATGTAGATTTATATATAAAATGAATGCCATTTGACCTATTATATATACTTGAATACAATTCAATATTTTCCATGTTTATTGGTTATATGATATTATATGTTTACTGTATTTCATATAGGATATTCTTTTACTATAACTATAGGATATAAATTACTATAACTAGGCATACAATTATATAGGTGAAATAGTACTATAAAATTACATTATACTAAAATTCAAATATTTTTCTATTTTTAAAAATAGTAAATATATTATAAACCTAAGTATATTGTACTTTCATATAATTATTATACATTTGCTATTTATTGGAATTTGTATTCTCATTGTCTGCTAAATAGACAATTTTATCAACAAATATTATATTTGTAGTGAAGGCTCTTAAAAATACATAATAGTATACAAATATTTTATGTATATACATGTATATTTTTATAAAAAAATCTAAATTGAAATATAAAAAGCTATTTATATATAAACTATATACAGATGTATGACTCAAATTTACCTAATCTATATATATATAACTTTTTGTTATTGAAATTTGATACTAGTCTAAAATTAAAATTAAATATTATGATACTAGTCTAAATAACAGCTGCATTTCTAGCTGTGTTGTGTTTATATATAGTTGTGATTGTCAGTTCAGAGTTTCAATTTCAGACTTTCAACTTTTATGAACAATATTTTCAGGAAGTCTAAAATAAAATAAACATAAAATTTTGTAAAAATAGATCTTTTTGCATTACTATAGGGTGTTGTTGGAAGAGCTCCAATGCATGAATGGTGCTGGTATATGTATAAGTGATAATCTGGCTTCACACTTATAACCCCACTCACTAAAACACAAAGAAAAACAATCTAAGTTCTTGATGATTGATTTGTTGAAAATATAATTCTAAAGTAATAATAGCTGTTAGCAGTACAATAAGGAATAGGTACTCATATAATAATAAAATGCATTGTAATGTTGAAAATGTGAGCAGAGAATATGTGAATGAAATTATTTAGTGATATGGTTATATACACTTATAATGTTGCAGCTTTTCATTAGCCAATCAAAATCTTTAAATTTAGTATGTGTGGCTCTCAGCTTATTCCTCTTGACAAGTCAAATTTTGATCCCCTTTGGACAGTGTGTTTGTCTAACAGTTATGAGACTAAGGTAATGAACACTCACCAATTGTCTATGTAAACGATTTCATAAGCAATTAGATGAAAACTATTTTTAGAAACTCATTCATTTATATGTATATGAAAATAGCAACATTTGCTATCCCCATCAGGTGAAGTAACTTTTATTTTGTACTAAATGTTGCTATTTCCATTGGGAACAGGTTAAATTTAATTTAAGTGATTGAAAAAACAAATCTGAAATTCAAGTATGCAAGCACATCACATTTTTAAAATATGAATTTAATGTATTCCAAATTGTTTAATCACATTCAAATTGGACATAATTGATTCAATTTAACCATTTGTGCATGGGTATGGAAAATCTCAGTTATGAAAAAATCTAAATTCTCTATTTGTATTGGCTGATTTCTCTATTTAGTCAAGTTTCCAAATCAATTATCATTTTATTTTTCAATAAATACATTTTAATCAAAAAACCAGCCAGATATTTCAAAACAAGTATTGAGTTATTTGTATATTTTGAATAATCTAATATACAATAATCTAGGTAATATTATTAACTATATCAGGGATGGTCCACCACTCATCCTAACTTGGCACATTCAATTTTTCATTTTATCAGTAAAAATTTACCTTTTATCACCCAATCAGAATTTATTATTTTTTAATTATATTTTATTTATTTCCCCACATGCATCAAAATATGGTCAAACATTTTATGTCACATAGCACTAAATTAGTTAAACCTATCTTCATTAATTTATCTAGAATCTATTTAACTCCATAAAACTACTGTCTTGCCACATTGGTTCAAATGGTAAAACAAATAATATTGGTATATAAGTTTATTCTTTAGAATTTATGAAATTGACTACTAAGATATTCAAATTTATTTATAATTAAGTAATTATATATAGTAATAATAATTTTCATATTTAGTATAAATACTTGTTTATCCATATTATTATTAAATATATTGGAGTTCTGCTGTACCAGCTGACATTATCTTTATTGATTAATATATGTGACTTTCATGTAAGTAAAATAAAATGGGGAAAATATTGTATATGTTAATAGTAATACAGATAAATAAAGCATTTTTAACTGTCAATAACAATTTATACTAAACAAAACACACTTCTCTTTCTATACAACTATGATGGAATTAGTATGGATTTTTTGTAAATATTTGTAGAATTGGACTATATATCAATATTTTAGAGTTGCTTTATACTATTATTAATAATTTTGGTGTAAGTCATGTATCATTGCATAAAAAATTTTCCTTTTTCTAGTCTTCTTCCTCCCCTTCCACTCTGAAAAATCCCTTGCATGTTCCTTCACATTGGACTTCTATATATTTTAAGCTCCCTTTTCTACCTCTTCTTTTCTATTCTGTATATACTTGTCAGGCATGATTTTGGAGTTATTTAAAAAATACGGAAATGATTTTAGTGGGGGTCCAGGGGCAAGGCCCCCTGGTCAGGGGGTTAGGGGGGCGAGGAACCCAGATTTTTTGTGCAATATCAATGAGAAAATATTGAAATATGTATGATCTTGTGTAAATTAGGTAAACATATGTACTAAGTTACTGAACTAAATCAATCATTGCAACATGTGTTTGTATAAAGATAATGAACAACAAATATGTATGTATTTATGTTTTTAGCAAAACTGATCTGCCAAATAAATATGTGTGTTATTGATAACTTGTTTCAATGGAATTACTCAAAAAATATGGAAAATATGGAAAAAAAAACATGCCTGACTTGTACTCATATTGATAAATAAATATGACATCAGGAATTTACTGTTCATTTAATTACCATGCATCAACACCTTAAAAGCACAATAGTAATCCAAAGCAAAAAAAGCATAAACATCAAAATCAAGCAAGCAAAAATCTAAACTACAACACTGAAACGAGACAACACCAACATTTAGATAAGAAAGGCAAAGAAAAGAAATTGTTTGTTTGCAATCAAACAAGCACTGAGTGCAGCTAAACAAAACTTTAAAACAAATAAAATGATGCTAAGATGAGGTAGGTCAGTGGTTTAAATCTTAGCATCACCCAACACTAATTTTGATGACAACCAATTTTTCCTCCACCCTAAGCAACTTGAAATTTGCTCCTCAGTCTCTGAATACCAATGAATTTAATTGTGTAAACTGTCTAAAAACTAAGAATGTTCCTCACAGAAAAACTTGTTAACATCAAACAAGTTGAAATTTACTAATTTACAAATTTGGAAATTCCATTTTTTTAAATTTGGACATTTCAAATATATAAAACAGAATTTTGTTTACATAAGAACATTTATCATTTAAATCATGCTACTATTAAAAATAACATTCTAAACATGTTTATAAAAATGTTAGAAATTGTCGTACTTATTTTAGGCTATCTGATAATACATATAATTTATTTATTTATCTATGCTTAATTACCTCTCGCTTAAAAAAACAAAATATGATTTTTAAATAGAAGTGAAACCAAATTAAGTAGTTCAGTAAAATATTATTACAAACATACTATATATTTTTAATATAACTAGGCATATTATCTAAACCAATTAATGACTTATATATTATTTATCTAGATCGGCAAACTGACCAATTTAATAGTAATAAACTTCTAAAAATTTATCCATATCGATAATCAATGCCAAATTGATGGGCGGAAATTCAACATTAACTCTATTAATAGATTAATGAAATTTATAAAATAATCGATTAATATTCATTAAAAACCCTCTTTAGAACGAAACTAATACCGCATATAATTGAAATGCTCTCTGTAAGTTTTTTTTATCAGTCTTCTGGTCTAGATATTTAAAATTTAAATTCTTTTTTTAGTTGATCATTCAACATTCCCATGAATTCTGGATTAAATTAATCATAAAGTCACATTAATATAATTTTATTCAAGAAATAATTGCATACTATTTTCTATGCAATTGGTCAACTTAACATATATATTCCATGGGCGGGTCGAAAATTAATTAGCGGTGTTGATGAGGTGCCAGAGTCCCCCCCCCCTTCCCCACTTCTCGGCTAGTTAATAAAGAAAAATTATAAGGTATAGGTATATCATTTACCACAAATAAACTGTTTTAACCCCTTTGCGACTGAAATTTTTTAAAGTTTTTTTGCACATCACGGCCAGAACCTGAAAATATTCCAATTTTATATGACTGAAATTCTTAATTAAAAAGGTTTACTTTCATCCGAGAAGCATTTCCAACAATATTAAACGCAGTAAAATAAATGTATATCCAGGTACTATTGATTTATTTCACAAAAAGTACAATTCTTATAGGTAATTTGGTAAGTTTTTTTTACAAGTAGATGAATTATGTAAGTAGTTCGTATTCACAAATTGATATGCCACTGCCTGTGCATTCACCAACACACAAAGGGGGAATTCCAGAACATATTGGGCAATAGTATGATGTCTCCTTACGCCGTGCTGGTTGTCGCATATTGTAGCAAAAGCGGCATTTTAGCCTTTTTCTCAGTGGGAGGAATTCGTTCAAGGTCGTACTGCATTGCGTTCTGCCGCCGTTGGTGGTAGTGAAAGGTGAGGTCTCTTTTGAAGGGGCTGCTGAAGTCGTAGTTGTGAAGCTCCTTGACCCTTTGAATATGGATGTATTTTCGTATGTAAGCATCCAGAAAGTGTCGAAAAGTTAGCAGCTTCTTTTTGGAAGCAAGTGGCCGCGGAGTTGAAGAAAAGTAGACTTTGAAACCGTTTAGCATCATTTTTTGCAGGAAGTGAATGCCTGTCTTACAGAACCATCTATATGACTTTCGAGCACAATTGTAAGGCTTGAGTAGTTGGTCCTGCTTGTCAGTCCCATTCATATTAAATTTGTAGTCGTCGATTGGTGCAGGCTCATCGTATGTTTCTTGGCGTCGCACCACGATTTAGTTTACATATATATAACCAATATATAATATATTAAAAATTATAAACATGTATCCAACATTCATCATAATATACGGCGCTACCATGCAAAAAATGCCTAAAAGATAAATAGTCAATATCACGAATATACTCGTGATAGCGCTGTATGGTTAAATTGTTGAAGGGGTTAAATATTTTTTAGTGCATTTAGTCGAGATATGAAGAACGATTGTATTAAACGATCTTAATGGACAAGTTAGCGGCTATTCTTGCTATAACCACGTAGACATTTGATTTGAAATTTTCCAATCACCCCTTCCTCGTATAACAGGAACTGTTAGCGGTACTGTAGGAATTCTATTTTTATATGTTATGTGAATTGTTAAATTATTGAAATTAATTAATAACCATTATAAATAAAAAAGTTATTTATTTGTAATGCAACCTTTATTGTTAAGAATAATATACATAGACGTATTAAGGTAGTTAATAGAATATAATAAGAGCATCATTAATTATGAAACAGAAGTCGAATATTTCAATTCATATTAATTATATTTAATTATTATAATTAAATATATTACCATTTGTTAATCATCATTTTATTCGGATTAAATAGAATAGAATAGAATAGTGTATATTTGAAACATATGACAAACCGCACATGAGTATAACAAGGAATAGGTAATTT
>JAUZNC010044658.1:0-56896 GCA_034780395.1 Vannuccia rotundouncinata | reverse complement strand
CTAATAATATTGAATTTTTGCCAGGATCGACAGAAACCGATACTAAGTGACAACAATCAACTAGATTACCAATCTAGGTAAACTTAAACAAAGATAGTATATTTATGGCAAAATCAATAAATTATTTCATACACAAAAATCGATATCTATAACTACACCAAATCGTAGATATCTCAACAATCAATCCCACAGTAGGTAACGCATTTTCACGAATCAATTATGTGTAAGTTTAATTCTAAACACAAATAGTTTACCTTCAGTCTTCAATCTGACAAATGTGGTTTTATTTTCCATCATCGAGTCAACCGCCATTTTTTCACAAAGAAGGTTGGTGATGATTGCGATTGTGGGCTTTTGGGAATTTGAAACCTCCTGGAAATGGTTGGCTCCTTTAACTTCCTTTACCTCTGAAACAGATCATTTGTTAAAACTTTAACATTCTTTGTCAGCAATTGATTCTTCATATTATAAGATTAATGAATACATATTTATATTCGAATTAAGAATTATAATACAATTTTATCAAACGCATGTGAATAATGAAAATACTATGAATGAGAGACGAACCTTCATTGTGCATCAGAAGCTTTCTTCGGTAACCCTTTTGTCCACGAAATTTGCCCTCCATCAAGATTTCCTCAATGATGTCGCGGGCTTTGAGTTCGTCTATCTGAAGGTGCACCATGGATGGTTCCACCTGAAGAATTCTTCAAATAAGGGCGAGGAAAGTAGTTAATAATATGTTTATATGTTCTCAAAACATCGGGCTGCTAGGTTGAGATTATGCCAATATTATTGTTTAAATCATAATTTCTAAAGAAAAAAGTGTATTTATTTGTAGTTGAATTTTGTAAATTATAAAAATAACGATTTCTTAAATTAAATAAAACACATTAAATATTTACATAATTAGTAATTGTGAGTGTACTATTATTTTCTATATAGGGATAAAATAATTATAATTTTTAAAGTCGTCATAACCGCTTAAGGTTATGCCAAGATCATTGATTATACTGAAATACACCTACAGGTCAGTATAGAATAGTATAACTATATATCCATACTATAAACTATTTTAATCTTATATAGGTATATACGAACGGCAAAATAGAGAGAGCAGGGGTAAAGGCAAGTTGATATTATATATTAAATTGTCACCAACCAGTGGTGCTAAATCAAAGTGCAGCACACTAACCGTATGCATAGTGATCTCTGTATAAAATATGCACACAACTGATCGGTAAGATTTCCTTGTTTACAATGTATATTGAAGGTATAGAATGGACAGGGTATGACGGGGAAAGTTAGTCACCAATATATACATCTACTGTAATCTATCTAACTTATAGGAATACATAAGGAATATTTCCGTTATTAAGTAAACTATAAGTTAGTCAAAGTGGCTAAGATAGTATAATACAGGTAGGTATATATATAATAGTAACACGAAAACAGGAAAGGATGGCCATTATACTTTGAAGGAATGCAGAATATTGTCAAGATGCAACACTCGTGAAGTATGAAACTGATAAAAGTGTCACATTCCATACTCTGTAGAATTCTAAAATTCCAAATATTGTTGATTTTCGAATAAATAATGTTATTTTAATCTAGCTGGAGTAGACATATATTTTCATGAGTGACGCATTTTGACAATACTTTAATATCTTTGCGAATAAAGGTGCGAAATATTCTTATTAAAAAATTAGGATTTACAATAATTTCGGATTTATCCAATTTCTGGTAACATTGAAATTTGTAATTAGCAATAAATTTGGTGGATACACATTATGAAAATGATTGCACAATAAATATTTCAAGTTATAAGCGAATTTAGATAGTAACCCTGGCAACTTGAACACGAAATGGATATATTGGAGGTGTGTAAAACACTTAGGCAGCAGTTTCATTTAATTCAATGTTACCTGTTTGGCTCGGAACTGTTGGTTAAACTATAGACATAAAGAGAAATTGGTGAATGTATATTCAATTAATCAAAGTGAGACAGATTTATCATACATAACTAGGACCACAGCACAGTTGTAGTTGCTGGTAGACATATAGTCGGACAAAGGTGGCATGGTTCGTGAATTATGTCATTGTGTATCGACAGAGATTGAACTATGTTTGTGATAAACCCACACGATTTAACTGTGTTTGTGAAGTTTCATGCAATTTGTGTGCGAAGGAAGTTTTGATCATTTCAAAATTGGTATGATATTAAGACACCAGTAGATTGTGAAAGAGAATAACTATAGCTATACTGTAATGATGAAATCGAATGTAAAGTGGATTAAATATGTGTATGGATACGTAAACTGTAGAATCCGCATAACACATCTGCTTTCTATCAACATATAAAATTGCTGAATTATACAAAGGTGGGGAAAACCATAAAAATGTCGTAAATAATCCTATTCATCTGGTAGGAGAGTGCATATTATAAAACTTGATATGAAAAATAACAAAGCTTCGTGTTTTATTAAGAAAACGTCGAGTCAAGTTATGAAAATGGAGACATAATATACTAAAAACAATTTGAGAGAATTGTGAAATAGTAATGAATTTTTAGAATTATATTTGTAATTAACTTTTATCGAACATTTCTAAATGAAAATAGTGTAATACAGATCTTCATTTTTGTCTAAAACTTCGAGTAATGGCATCCTCGTTGGGAAATTTCCATAGGCTATAAATAATTATCAAATCAATAAAAAAATTCAAACGCGGATTAATTACTGTATAACCTATATTATATAAATCATAACCAAATTGTTTAATCCTATAACCACACACGATTAAACATACTACTTGTTTCATGCTACTTGTTTACCGAATAAGATCATCCATTGAGAGCACATTGGGATAGGCTTCTTCCAGACGAGTCTGAAGATTCTCTCGAACCACAACTTCTACGGGCCGAGTTTCCGTCTCTGAAAAGAACATCAACGAGTCAGATAATAAATAAATAACATTTAAAAAATCACTATTCGCACAATTGTATTTTTTTCAAATTAAAAAGGTAATTTATAAGTGAAAACTACAAGTAAAAATATATTAAAAAGTTGTATATGCAGATATAAAACCATTCTTGTAAACTCTTCATTCATCGTTGTTCTAATCAAAATAGGAGTTATAGCCACTTTAAACCAAGTAAAAAAGAAACACCTCAAAACGAATGCTTTTTAAACAACATGCCAAACATGAAAAATGCAATCGCTAACTGTCCCATTATTTTATAAACTTTTGAAAAAACTGCAAAACAGGATACAATTATAACATGGAAGAAAAAAGTTTGGCATTCACATTAATAGGAACTTAGTTGGTTACAATCGTGTAAACTAAATGCTGCGTGGATGTAGAATTACTTAAACTGTTTATTAGACTCTTCGAACCATGTGAAAAATAGAAATATTGATGAATCTAATTAGGTTTATATATTATCTTATCTTCATGAATCAACAAATGATTTTTGATAGAATGTAAGTTTATCTCTAACTCTATTTAAATGGAATATAGCTTCAACATGATGAACAAAAAGCTAGATTAAATATTAACATTGATATTGTAAAACTATATACATAGAAATGTGTGTATAAGTATCAAATTATCAGAGTATAAGGATACAGTGGTCAGAAAATTTCTTAAATATGATAGATTAAATGTTTTTATTGATCCTATACTGTAAACATTTCACATATGTTGGGGAAATTAATTAAGTATGAATAAATCTATAAATATAAAGAGTTTCGAAATGAACTATAGTTCTAAATTGATACTAAAGTTAAACTATCAGAAGTCATTAATATATTGTATCTGTCCAATAGTATAAACATGAATGCTTCTATTTCTGTGAATAAGTTATTGATAACATTAATTATGGAAAATAACTTCTATTTTGACGAATATGGACAAGGATCCAATTTTTAAAAGAACAGAATTTCATATGATATATGGCAGACTTTCATGGAGTAAAATTATTATTAAAAAATAGCTAAAACACAATATCAAATATTTAATTAAACGTGAATTTTAATTTACATTTAAAGACTTTTTTTTATGTTTCGATTAAAAACTATTCCTTAAAAATATGTAAAAGTTAAAACATTTTTTTCAACAACAAATAAATATCAAACTTTTTTTTTTATCCACAATTTAATCGAAATACAATATCGATTTGCAACACAATTGAAAAAAAACAGTTTATATTCCCGAATGATGTTTAGAATAAACTATAGACATGCTGGTTAGTTTTATATTGCATAAGCGTTTTCAAAAACACTTTTCATCAGTCTTAAAAACACTTACTCAATAATTCACATTCTGAAAACAATTAAATTGAATGGAAATATATTTTACGAAATATAGTCAAGACTATTAATCGATCTAATCATTCATTAGTATATATTAAATAATAGTTCGTATATCTTTCCAGATTGCGTTTGTAAAAGATTTCGACCGCTTTCATATAAAAATCGTTAATATAGATTTTATAAAGATTACACGCTGCAATTTTATGGACACACATATCGCAAAACAATATCTTTTAAATGCTGCGTAAACAAAACAGTATGTAAGAGAACTAAGGATTGACATTGGACTAAATCTTGATAAAAATTACTACAAATGTTTTCGATAACAAACTGCCAATCAAAATATTTGTTTTACAACTTTTATATTTTAAAATATATTATTTTATTTTGTTTCATATTTTATTTGTAATCGTAATTGACAATAGTCTTATAAGAAAGACATAAAACGGAAATGGAAAAATCGTTTTAAATGAAGTCTGCCAATTCAGAGTGTAGGTATTAGATTTAAAAAGCTGCATTCTTCATTTCAATTCTTCGAGATAGGAAACGTTAAGGTTGAGTCACTCTTATTTGTAGTAACGGTACTTTGCTGGAGTATTGTGAGTAGAGTATTTTTATCGATACCGATAAGTTAAACGAGCAAGGTTTATAGTAAAGCAGGTGTGTGTTTGATGGCCAGCATTCTGTGTGAGCGAGTGTAGAATTACATTGTTTTGGTGAGACCGGTTTAAGCACTTAGAAGATACTAACTACACACAATCACTCAGGTGAAAATGAATCAAGTCTGAGTAGTACAATAAACTAATGAAATAGTAGTTTAATGTATGACCGTTGTGCAGAGAGAGAGAGCTAATGAAGGAATTGATTTGAAAACACTGCACAGCATTCTAGACTTGCACGCATGTACTGTGAAAATCAACTCACTGTATAGATTAGATATAGAACAATCAATATATTATCATAGAGCAGCCGATTACTCATTTCTTGAAGATTTACAGGATTTGTATGTCGACGTTTTGTTATAGTATAGTGAAAAAATAACAAGGTAACAAATAAATGTGAATCTATTATAGCAAAGAACATCAGGGCCGGAGAGTATTATCTATTATTCCATCCCGTGGTTGTGTACATATTGGAATTTAGTATTTGTGAAGACAAGTTATTTAAGACATTATATAAAAACGTACCTTACAAATAAAAAAATATATAAACGAACACAATTTATTTACATGAAAGTTCCACACAATCTATAAAAGAGAAGACTATCAGGAATGGGCTGCATGCTTTAATTATAAATGGAACTTTATCTAGATTATACATGACTGAAAATAAGCTAGACAATAATATGTCTTTGAAACTACTATCTTTGTCATAATGGTATTTCATATAAACTCAAAACGGTGTTTTCTTTAAATTTTAGAATAAATAATTTAACCTTATTTTAAAAATAACTTACAGACAAAAGTTTGTAAATATATAACAGCTCACCCCAATTAATTAAAATCTCTAACAGCTAAAATACAGTTGTAGATAATCAAAGAAGAAGAAGAAATAAATCTCAGCATCACTTCCTCTACACCAAATTTTCCAAGATTATTTAAAAGTGAAAGAATACAATTCAGTATTTTGATGTTCAGCCCAACATGAACCTACCCGGGACCAAAGCGTCCTGATCACAGGCATCTAGGGTGATGAAGTCGACGTCAACACGACGAAGACGCAAGTACTTCTGAGACTGCAGCTGTTTCATCACTCGTTTGATAAACCCGGCGTAGTCTGAAGGAGAAAGAGACGAAAACTGCGAGGTAAGTAAAGATAAATTAGTAGATGAACATTTCAAATTATTTTGAAAACAATTGTAGAATAATATCGAAAACAAATCAGATTGGAAATTTGATACAGCGGTGTGTGTTTTAGAGAAACACAATAAAAATACAAGAAACCGGTAGGTAACCTTTTGCATCGTTACAAATTAATTTTATTTGTTTGGGTTTATTTTTCAATAACAAAATGGATCGCTGAAATAATATCCAGAATTACTACCTACACAGATAAATTACACCCTTGTATTACACCAGTGGTGTCTACTCTCTGTAATGGTGCGTCTACCGACCTCTTTCCTGAATACCGCGATAAAATAATGGTTCGAATAAAACTCAAAAGAGCAAAACTCAAACAAAACTTGAAATTAGAACTACCTCCTAAACAAACACTTTAAAGAATGTTACCGACAAAATTCAAGCTGCTGATTGTAGTTACTATTTGATTGCTTTTATTCTTTGATATTTGAAGGCCTATAACCGACTTCGTTGTACAGAGTATACACAGCAAATTACCAGAGAACACAATCAGGAAGGCATTATGAAAAGAAGTTTAATATAGATAAATTGACAGTTCCTCACCACTTGGAAATGTCTCCGGATTAATGAGTTCTTTGAAAAATTCATAGGAACTGTCTAGTCGATGAAACTGTTGCACACCTTCGATAAACCAGAATTTTAGCTTACGGTTTTCCTAAAAAAGGGAGATAATATATTATTGTACATATTATTAACAAAATATTGCAGTTCAATTAAATATCTTTTTTTTGCTTGCAATCACAAAATAATAACAAAACGAATTTTAACGGTACGGTAAAATACCAACGAAATTGTGCTACAATTATTATACTCAGTCAAACATCAAATTTTTATGAACAAAACATCTTCAGAAAGAACAAATATGAATTTATCATTTATTTTTGTAAAATACAAGGACTAGTTACATATAAAATAATTGATTAACAATGGTAAACTCACAGAATGGGTCTCCTCCGTAATCCTATTTTTCATCATGCAGGCAAACTCAAGCTGCATTTCTGGATTTCCAATAGCTGAAGGACTAGTTGTGTTATTGTTGATGATAAGACCCTGGTGTTGGCCTTCTCCAGCATGGTAAACTTGACTACTATCTACCTTGTTCGTCCTTTCCACTTGCACTGTTGTCACCTTTCCATGACGATATGGCGTCATTGTTATATTTGAATCCCCAGCCATTATCAAACTAAAAAAATTGATTTAGATTGAAATATACAACTAAAATAACAATTATTTAATAAGTTACGTTGTATTGAAATAGTTTAATCTTATAAATATTATAACTGTAGATTTTTTAAAATAACTATAAGTTGAGTTTTTTTTATAATTTGTGATTAAATTTGAAAAACATAATGTATTATTTCAATAGTAATTGTAAAAATATTAAATAAAAATATAAATAAAAACTATTCAGTTATAAAATATTATTTTCTTATCAAATAAATAAAATGAATTTTATATGTAAAAATAAAATTAAAGATTATATCCTTGGATGCACCTTCTGACAGTGTGCCTAATTTTATGATGATAGGTGTTGGAAAATAGCCTGTTATATATGGCTATGTCTGTTGTTTGTGAAATCTATATAAGGATTAAATGAAGGTATACTTTTGGCGAATTAGATTTTTTATATTTTGCGTTCCTGAGTATTTTAATCAGAAAATTTCGTACAGGGGGGACGCCCAAAAAAGACTCAATCCTTTAGGCTAGGATGTTGGACCATATTGAACCCCCCACCTAATAAAAATTCCTAGATAATGGCCTTGATGTCTATCTCAATTGTTACTTTTTTATTGCAATTGCATTAATATTTATAAGTGTAATATATAGAGTTAATTTACTAAAAAAATATTTTCAGAGATTATATTAAATTAAACGAAGGAGAGGGGGTGGGGGCAATGGAGATGTAGTACAGATTTAAAATATTCAATAATGAGCACATAATATTCATTATTATGCCCTTGCTCTGAGTCTAGCAGTAATGGATACCACTGTCAACTGTGCTTCTTTACAAGATATTCACCAAAGAGAGATGCTCAGATTTTAAAAGGAACTACTTACTGGATGAAGAAAGTGAAGCATATGGCAGAGGTATCAATTCTTTTTTAGTATGATTTCATGTGAGCTGATCTTTGGACATACTGAAAACTTGTCAAGCACTTTGCAACAACTCTGTTATGACCTCTGTTGATGATCAACATTTGATGCAGGAAACAGTGAGAATATTAGGGAGTCAATAAGACTGATAGTTCATTCAATGCATTCTATTCCTTGGTGGCTATAAAGAAAGAGCCTTTGGATATCCAGAATGCATTTTTGCCTAAAATGATAAAAATACCAATTCACTATGAAGAAGGGAATCAGATCAATCTAATTATTTTAATAACAAAAACATTGAATCTTAATAGCAATCAATCTACTTTAAAGTTAATATCATCAAACATTAACCTAAGTTTGCAACTTTTAGTTATATTATAAACAGTCATGATAATATGACTTCACTACACAAAATAAAAAATTTCACATTAAGTAACTGTATTCCATTACAATTTTATACAAAATATGTATTAACAGTACACCAATTTAACTAGTGAAAGATAGGTTGAGTGTATAATTGATGGCCAGTGCAGCCATATTTTGATTGGGTGGCAGATAAACTAAAATTTCCATTACATTTGTCAATATTAAAAAATCAAGTTTCTTAATAATCACATCAATTATATCTTGCTCCAATTCTAACTATTAATTACTATCAAGATATAAAAATTAATAAATACAAATATATAATGAAAAAGTTTGAAAATAGCATGTAGTTACAAGTAATTTCAATAAAGTACATATAAAACATCACATATATATACAGTCTAAACAGTAATAGTGTAAGATCCATCCTCAGAAATTATTGGAATAAAATGCATCTTAATAATGTATACTATAAGCCTATATATAAAAATAATAGCATAGTAAGAAAAATTAACCAACTTTGGATAATCTCTACTCTGATTTTGAGACAAATTGTTGTGCAATTTTAGAAGATAGCATGTATTCCATCAGTTCTTTCTTTATGGATAGTTAATATCCTAAAGTGGTTGGGATGACTTTGTTTCATTGAATTTCTGAGATGAGTTTTGAGACTTTGCAAACAGCTGAAAGATCTCTTACTCATTGCATTTGTAGCTGGAATTGTAACAATCATTTCTGCTAGTTTGATCAAGCAGTGTCAGCTTAAGCCATTCAAGTGATGTTATATTGAAAGTGCAGTGCAGTATCTGAAGTTGAACCAGAAGAAGAGGAGCATCAAAGTTTCACCAACTTCAAAACAGACTGGAGCCTTTCTCTGCCAGGGTAGACATGGTTGATTTACATCAATTTTGGAGGCTTCTCTAATCATTTTATTCCAGATCATAGTGTTCAAAATTGCACATGCCCTCAATGGTCATTACTGTTAGTCTAGCAATTTCTCCACCTTGAGCTACTAACATGGTTCTAGTTTGCAGAGTTTTGCTAAGGTCAACACAGCAGCAGAATAACAATTTAGACCAAAAAAGAATTTGAATTGCATCCCCAATATTTATGCCCATATTTCAATATCTTTAATTGTTTCCAGACACCCAAAGTGTAAGTAATGAATTGTAATTATGGATGATAGCGTTGATTGTTGAAGCACAAACAGGTCATCTTTGGAAGTCTTAATAATAGTAGTTAGTTTATTTTTTTTGTTTTGTGACAGCTTTATCAGTTTTATAATTTTGAATGCTGAGTCCATTGCATCTATCATTGTTTTACTGTTTTGTATACTGTCTTCACATTCAAGATTTAGTGCATGTCCATAACATTGTGTGAATATACATAGGGGATCTGCTTCTTTTATTTGGGTTACTACTCACAATTTCTTTTGAGAGATAGAATTTTTTCAATCATACTAGTGTTCTCTGCATAGGGTGATTAATTAATTAAGCTGCAATAGGATGATTATCTTTGATATATGTTAATGTTTTGGCATTAGTATCTGAAATTTCATGAAGTAAAATGAATTCTTCATGGTCCTACAGATTGTTATCCACCTATTTTATGTAAGAAAATAACTGCTCTGTGTTAATTGAATCAGAAGTTTTATCAACCATTATCAAATAAAAAGAAAATTATTTTACATCTTTGACAACTTCTCAGTGAATTTTTTGTGACATAAACTATAACATTTCAATTTGAATGTATATTTCTGCCTATGTTCCTACAACAATGATCTGAATAAAATTTGTCTTCCCTTTAAAGCAAGATTGTTAGATTGTTGTTTATGCCATTACCATGAAGAGCCAGTGTCCTTGACATACCAAATATTAAACAATATTGACCTTAACAATAAACAAATATTAACCTTAACAGCATGGTGGCGTTGTCACATATATTCATAATTTGAACAGATGATAATATTTCTCCAGTGTCTTTTAAAGTGGATGGTATTTTATTTTAATGACCCTCTCCATAGCCTCATTAGGTCTCTCTGATATTTCATGCTTCATAAATCCCTTTTTTTGGTCATTGAATGATAAAAATGGAATAAAACAAGCTAATAATTTTTTTTTTTAGATATAGACTGAATTAAATATAAAACAATAAAAAGTTAATAATTATATTAATAATATTTTTCTGACAAAAGCTAAACTATTGGATGTTTTTTGAACAAAAGCCATGGTTATTGGGGGCAGCCCCTCCTCCAGTGGAGCTGGCCATGTAATGTATGCTGGATATATCCTTGTTTGGTTACCTATTTCAATTCATTTATTTGAAAAAAATAGACAAACACAATTAAGTACATAGCACCAACCTCCTTCTATGTAGCCAAACAAGGATATATCCAGCATACATTACATGGCCAGCTCCATTGGGGGAGTGGCTGCCCCTTAATAACCATGGCTTTTGTTAAAAAAACATCCAATAGTTTAGCTTTTGTCAGAAAAATATTATTAATATAATTAATAACTTTTTATTGTTTTATATTTAATTCAGTCTATATCTAAAAAAAATTTTATTAGCTTGTTTTATTCCATTTTTATCATTCAATGATATAATTCATATGATATCATTCATTGAATCATTTAATATAATTATTAATAATTATATTAATAATATTTTTCTGACAAAAGCTAAACCATTGGATGTTTTTTGAACAAAAGCCATGGTTATTGGGGGGCAGCCACTCCCCCAGTGGAGCTGGCCATGTAATGTATGCTGGATATATCCTTGTTTGGCTACATAGAAGGAGGTTGGTGCTATGTACTTAATTGTGTTTGTCTATTTTTTTCAAATAAATGAATTGAAATAGGTCATTACAGTAGTTAATTTATTTATATTGCTTTATTAATTAGTGGTTGTTTGATAACATTAATAAAATTTAAGAAATATGTTTATGGTGGTCCTATGTTCACAAGTCATTATTAACTCATTAATAGACATGTAAATATATTTTTTTAAATAATACAAATATTACGAGTTGCATAAACAGTTAAGAATTTATTTTAAAAGTAGAGCACATACGTGTGATACAAATCTCAAGCTTTCCTAAATGAAATAACAAATTTAATTAACTACTCTCGTCCGGTTTACAAAATCTTAATTGCGCGGTAGATGTATGTAAATATTTATATATAATATATTGAATAAGTAAAATAACGTTAGTATAAAATATACAAAAATATTATATATATAAGGAATTTGATATAGTTCCGGTAACTAAATATATAGGTTTAAAGCCGGCTTTAGGCTAATAGTTCCAATAACTGAATAGATAATTTTTTACTTGATATACGTTCTTAAAATAATTAAATTACTTAAAGAAAAATAATTGGTTATTATCTGTTTGTAAAATAATATTTATATATAATATATAGTGATGATGATGTAGAAGTAGAAATGATGTCATGGACGCAATTAATTAGAAGAGGAAACTGATTGGCTCAACGAATACAATGATGACGCAGTCAAGGCAGCTCCGCGAATACATATTTATTGTCCTTTATGCAGCAGAAGTTAAGAATTAGTTCAAAACTTGACTATATTATTGTACAGTTTTGATATGTAATAATTATTCTTATATTTTTCTATTAGATATTCGTTGTACAATCAAATGCGATTGTAAGTATACATATATATTATATAATTTTTTACTAAATAATAACTTCTTTTGTTCTGTTTATATATTTAGAAACATTAATTGAATATTTTTATTTATGACCTTTTAAGTCTATGGCGGACCATCTGTGTATATGTTAAAAATACTTTGGATATATACACAGATGGTCTCGATGGTCCGCCATACAAGTCAACTAATTGTCCTGTTTATATGTCATGAGGAGTTTTCAATAATG
Source organism: Vannuccia rotundouncinata (assembly GCA_034780395.1). Classification (NCBI taxonomy): domain Eukaryota; kingdom Metazoa; phylum Platyhelminthes; order Proseriata; family Coelogynoporidae; genus Vannuccia; species Vannuccia rotundouncinata. Next base: position 44,362 of record JAUZNC010044658.1, on the reverse strand, counting down.
AAATTAGATAATAGAGTACCTAGAATAATTATAATTTTCTCATTATAAAGTTTTTGAAAAATTTAATTATATATAGGTACCTACTGCATGGTGATTATCTATCTTTTAAAAATAAAATGCAAATCTTAAGGTTAAAACTAATTTTTCTCATTCTAACTTTCCTTTCTATGTAATTCTAACTATCATATTGATATTATATGAACATCGATAAATATAAGTATTTATTTATTCTTATTTTTACAATATTTTGTCTTTAGAAATTTTATTTTACAAACAAATAATAATCAATTATTTTGCTTTATCTAATAAAATAATTTCAAGAAGTATATCCAAATGTTTATCTATTCGGTTACTGGAACTATAATATCGTAAAATCTATCTAACCTGTTCCCGGAACTATATCCTAAAACTTATAGGTAAATCCGTTTACTGGAGCTATATCCGCTACGTATATATAATTATAGTAGGAATATCTATGAAAATATAGCTATAAAATTATATATGAAAATGTAGCATTTTAAAAATACACTTTAGAATCTAAATAAATTATCTCTGTAAAAGTATTGAAATTTTGCTATCTGCTTTTTAATTATGATTTCTTCCAACAAATTGTTTAATCAAGTACCAAGTTAAAAGAATACATTAACTATGATGTACTCCGCTACAAATAGAAATATATTATTTGAATTCAGAGATACCTGATCATTAAAGGAATGCAGAATGTGAGGGACTGTCAACATACTCAATATTTTTTGAGTAAAAGTACATAGTACTATAATCGATAATAATTAAAACACAATTATAACTTTAAATTATTATTAGTTGGTCGATATTTTTGTAGAGTTTTTTTATTAGTTGATAGTATACGATTTATTCTTTTCAAATTATAAAAAATATAGTTCATTCTTTTGTTTCAATCATGTATAGGAAATAAATAAATCACAAAACAAATTTGCATGTCAATATAACACATCTTTATTTATAATTATAATCAATTATACAAAATGGTTCAGTTCGCAAAAGCGATTATATAACCTAAATACAAAATCAGTAATGAAAGACTATATATACTACCAGCTGGACGCTGTTATAATTAGTAAGTTACAATTTAATGAAGTATTAAACACATGGAATAAAATCGGAATTACAATGGCTGTAAGTATTGATACAATTGTATCTAAAAAAATTAACAAGATTTATTTTGTTACAAGTTCAATTTCTTGATAAGGTTCCAAGCGTTTCAATTCTTCTGTTTTGCGAATAACAGTGCTCGGCAATTTTCGAAGTTTAACAACATCTTCTGATTTAACTTCAAGCTCTTTACAGACTTCTTTAAGGAAGGAGTCATATGATAGGGTGCTTCGTTGACACAATATTTCATAGAAATCACCGTCAATGTTGCCCGCTTGTCGCACTTTTAGAACGATATTATCCTCTGACTAAATAAAAAAAAGATTAAAAAATTGAAATTTACGAACATTTACAAATAATTCATAAAACTAATAAAAACTATAATCTGACATAGAATTTTTCCATACAAATATTTTATCTATAAAATTGTTCCAGACTAATTTCACATCCATTAAATGTGAAGAAATTAAAAATTAATACGTTGACCATATCATTAAAAATAAATTGTACATGAAATTTTGATCTATCTTTATTGCTTTTAGCAAATATGCAATTGTGAAGTACAACCTGAGAAAATAAGACATATTATTAAATTCATTAAAAACAATCGTTTAAACAAAATTGAGAATTTAATTTTTGACGGTAATTTTTTTTCTCTCGTAATAATTCTTATATAATATAAATTTTTTAAATATGACGTTCAAAAATACCCATATCATAAAATCTTTTTGAGACAGCCTCAACAAAATGGTACTTTAAAATCGTTTGTATTAATAGACACTATAACATATTCACATGGAAATGTGGGCACTATAAAATAGTTTTTAAAAAATTTAAGAAATGTCCACCATACTTTTATAAAAACTGGTCAAAATAAAATCCATTTTCAATATTGATTGTATTATATAATTGCACATAAATGATACACATATTACCGGATTGGTTAGCTGTGGCTGTGATTGTCGTGTTGATGAAGTATCTTGGTTGAGTTGATCTGTAACAAGACCAGTGCTTGTCAATGATTCCGAGGAATATGGAAACTCTGGATTCCTCAAATAACCAGGGATATACTTGTTATCTTCTGATTTTTCAGCATCCACGGACAATGGAGTTGCCTCTGGATCAATAAGAGAGCGGATTTCAGGACAGGTTGAAAGATCAATGGATAGAATTCCATCATGACGAGGAATACTGGAATTGGCACCCGATTCCAGAAGAAATTTAACCACTGTTTTATGATTACGTTTGCAAGCCCAATGGAGTGCTGTCATTCCATTGACAGAATTTTGACTGTTGATGCTAGCCTGGTGGATATATTTTAAAGTAGCTTTGATTAATTTCAACATTCTAATTTAAATCATTTTCACTTAATAATAAAAAATATTTTTTATTAAATGAATTGCTAGAATTCTACTCCTATCACAATCAAGAAAATACTGTGCTTAATATTCACTTAATTTAAAACATTTCAGTATATTTTATATACACATAAATGCTTTAATATAGAAAAACTGTAAAATATGAAGCATAATAATTAATTGGTATGAAATGTTGAACAATACTTCAAATGTGAATGATAATAAACAAATATAATAATATTACCCCAGACAAAACCAGTTTCTTAATATTGTCCAGGTTGCCAATACAACAGTTTTCTCTGAGCAATTCATCTCTTAGTGTTGCCTCATCCATCTAAAATTGAGCAAAATTATTATATATAGATATCTATACATAATTAATATGTTGCATTATCAAATAACTGTATTGCAATCAAGTTATGGGTATTGGTAATAATGTAAAGTATGCATTAACAATGTATGAAAGAATATAAAGCATTTGAGCTAATTTAATTTCATTCATATTCATTAATAATTACATTATCAGATGGAGTCGAATAGAAGCAGACAACCAAAATAAATGAATTTGGTGGTTGGCATAAATCACATTTAATTTGAAAAAAAGTTGTTAAACAGTTAAAAAACAGTTCAATAAACACAATAAATATTTTTTATTAAACATTCATTAAAATAATAATTATTTTTTGGGTTTCACTTTAAATTATATTGAAATATATATTTAATTTACAAATCATCTAAATTTTCCATATATTCCAGATCCAGATATGGAATCCATGAAACCTATATAAATATAAAACATTAAACATTTGAATGAGTTATGATGTTATTTTCTAAATTTCTAAAATATTGCTCACTTTCAAAAGATATTACTAAATAATGAACTAATTTATAAAAAATGTCTGAAAATATTCATTTATTCATGATGTAACAATAAAACTATATTATATACAGTAGTTCTTACCATATCAATTAAAATATTAGTTACTGATATATATTATGATAGTCATATATTAAAAAAATTAACAACCATTTAATTTGTTGCTATTATAATTGTGGAAACATTGAGAAAAAATTAAAATCCAAATTTATTACAAGATAATTAATTTATAGTTTACATTTAATTTGTAATACACATTAATGAATAGTGTCATTACAAGAAAATTATTTTATAACTGTTTTATTTCCAAGGGGGACAAAAAATTCCGAAACAAGGGCAAACCTACAGTCAAACACTTCTTTATCACCACATTTTATAGATATAAATTTCCTTTGAATCATTTTACTAATTTCAAACAGAATAAAAATTTAATTAATAGCATAAGATTATATGTTCACAAAAAGTACAAAAACATACATAATATGTGTGCAGTTAAGGAAAAATAATAGAACCCCTTATTAGCTGACAATTTCAAGTTGAACTAAGGCTGGCATAAAATTTGGGTTACAATCTACATACTTTGTGCATGTCTGGGACCCGTAATATTATTTCTGATAAATATAAACATTGTTCTCTTTTAATATTTTTTTTACAAAGAAATATATTCTTGAATTTTTTGTTTAATATATCATTGTAGTTGTTTAAAAAAATAAAAAGTTGATTATTTTTGGTCCATAATTCTTGATGTCTTTCTACATGTTTTGTTAACTTTTCTTAAGTCATATCATTAGAATAAAAATATATACATTTAAAATATATCATTATTTCAATATATGATTTGAGAATTTTGTAAATGAATGAAACTATTGTATGAAAATATATGTTTTAATTATAGTTTCTAAAACTAAGGAATCATTAATGCATAAATATTAGAAAATATTTTATAAACATTGAAACTTAATAAAGCTTAAGGTCAGATAATATAGTCTTCAGGCAATTTTTATAAAATTAGTTTTAATCGTGACTAACAATAACACTATATCAAAATTTGCTAATTTCAAAATAACAACAGTGTTTAAATCTAAATGAATTTGTAGTATATAAATATTAAATATTGGCTATTATCCTGGACAAGTTTGGGTCCATTAATTTAAAAATGCTAATATCAGACTCAAAATATTCCAGCTCCTTTCTTATTATTTTATATATAAAATATCTGATTGCATGCTGGGTATATTCTTATATGGCTAAATGGATGCAGACTGGTCCATATTCACAAGTATGACTTTTTTGGAAATCATTTAAAAAAGCTTTTAATTGTTTTAAACAAACATTACTGATAACGAAATCACTGGCTCTTCCTATTTTGCTAACAATGAGTCAGGAAATAAAATGACACTAGATTGCTAACATGTTAGCAACATATTGTTAATCTTTAATAATAATACATAACCAACAATTAATAAATATTTTAATAATGTTGTAAAACAAAATTATTATTATAACTTTTTTTTCTATAATTTTAATTATAATGTATTAATAAATGCTACTTTAGTTATTTGTAAACAAGAAATTTAGTCAGAGTAAACTGTAGTAGAATAAAATGACAAGTAGATATTTATTTGAAGTAAAATAATAAGCTGTTATAAAACTAAATAACTTCTTTATTAGGTACTCATTTGAAGGTTAGTTTATATTATGTGTTCTCAAATGTAGTCAAATAAATTATATTATGAAGTTTTGGAAGTTGTTTTTACTACCTATTACAAACTATTACAGGGTTCACACACTTTTCAACTACAAAATTCAATAGGTTTTTCATTATTTTTCCATATGTTTTCTATAACTATTGAATTATAAAATCACATAAGACTGTTAATCCTCCATAGGTCTGGTAATGTGTTGAATAACTACTTTAAAAACTGGTAATTGGTTAATGCATATACTGTATATATTAATAGAAATATACAAATATGTACATAACAATTTGAGAGCTATTGATAACTATATGTAAAGCAAAATTTAAAAAAATAATCTAAAAAATTCAACAGTGCAGTAATAAATTTGGTAAAAAATATAGCATAGTATATGTACATAAAATAGTATTCTTAACATAAGGGAATGTTATTGAGTTAATTCTAGATGCTTAGGCTGGAGTTGTTTGTCAAGATCTTGGATTTCATAATTAGTGTCTTTGATTTATTTACAGAGGCACATGCTTTAGTAAATAAATTAATGTCTGCTGATAAAGCTGCTCTTTCTGACAATGTGTTACCCTCAACATCAAGTGATTTTACCACTTCTGAGCATTTAAAAAGCATTTCACATACATGGTTCATAACAGTTTGTAAAAATTTTCTTTGTTTTTGAAATATTTACTGCAAGGGCTCCACCACTAGATTTTACAAAATCATAGACTATTCGTTGAGCAACAACTGTATGTTCCTTGAGGTTTTCCAAGAGAAGGTCCTTGTTGACTGAAAACCCACTTTCCACAGTAGCATTTCCATGTGTTATAAGAAGTAGGATCTGTAAATAAAAAGATTTTGTCAATGTGATTTCATATTTTTCAAATGGAATTTTTAACTGTTGCCTCAATCTGATCTGAAATACATAAATAGATAATGATAATATGTGGGTACAGTTATGTTCGCACGAAGCACCAACTTTTTTCATTCTTTTCATCATAATTTCAATATAATACTGCATTAAATTTTTTACATTATACCAAAATAAAATCTACCCTGACATTTGATGAAAAAAGACTCATAAACCCTGACATTTCTCAGGATTTTGAAATATCCTGACAATACCCTGACTGCCCTGACATGTTATGAACCCTGACATAGGACCCTAGGAAACAAACTGACAGCACAACTTTATACTGATACTGAAAACAATAGCCTTACAATTTTTATGGTAATCAAAATTTTTAATTTCTTAGGTTTTGCATATATGGAATTTTTTTCTTTTATGTAGGTGTGTGAACCCTTCATTATATTCAAAGCTTGGAATAGTCCAGAGTAAAAGCATTTTAAATTTAATTGACCTATATTGGACCATGTTTTTTATGCCAATTTCATGTACAAGATTTTAGGAAATTATTATCTGTTTATATATAAAATTGGGTTCCTACATAAATAATTATTTCCATAAAAAAACACTGGGTTTATAAACACTTTGTACAATATATGTTTATTTTACTGAAAAAGACCTTTGACTTTCCCTATATAAAAGAAAATGTTTCCATATATAGATTAATTAATAATAATATTATTTGAAATAATAAGTTTTTATTAAAATATTATCTTTGTGATTTTTTAATAGATTTATTTTATGTTTTGTTTATATACTTATATTATTTATACATATTATAAATTATAATACTATAAAATAACATAATATAAGATTACAAACTATTCAACAACCTAGCATTCTATTTATAGATAACTAATTGTGGGCAACCAAGACAATTTGTTAATTAATTTAAAATTAGCTTTTTTAATATAATAAATATTGACTTAATTTTTTATGTTAAGTATTATATTAAAATAATGAACAATTCAGAAATTTATATACTTTATTTAAATAAATATAACCATATAAGACACCTGTTATAAGACACATCTAATAAGGGTATATTATGACTGATAATAATTGAAAAAGAGCAAAGGGGAAGTATGTATTTACAAAAATTAAATACATATATTGATTACGAAAATTATAAAAAGAAATAGCCACTTTAATTATAAAAAAATTCAAAAGAATATTACAGCAGATAAGTATAATATTATTAAAATAAATATTTATTTGAAAACCTATATTCTAAAATTGCTTATTAAACAAACTAAGCTATAGGTGAAATAAAACTTATAAAGGGACAAATATATTTAACACAAAAAACAAATAAATGTAAATAATATTTGTTTAATTACGATTACATTTTAAATAAAATACAGATATTTTTTAGATGTGTTATTTAAAATTATATAAATATTCTAAGTTTATAATTTTATTGATTCTAGTTTTACAATAGATTGTACCTTTTGTTTCATTAGACCTATCATGTGAGTTCAAAAATAGCGATTTTTTATATTGTTTACACTTATAAAACGAAAATAGTATTATTATTATGACCCTATTCTTTTATTAAACAACGAAATTTCCAAAGAACGGTCCTGTGACTAAAAATACAGAGTACTATTTTATAGATATTTATTATTTGAAATCTGCTACAATATTACAATCATTCTTTAAAAGGGTTAAAACTGATTTTTTGTAGGTTTTTTAATTGTAAAGAACGATAAGCAACCGTTCTTTATTAAAAAAATACTATTATAGGCTCTATAAAGAAACCATAGATATTGTATATAATCAATTTATCTGTGAAAAATCGATCATCACTGTTTTCATATATGCATAATAACCAACACAAAAATAAAGAAAATGTGATGTCGTACGTGCGGGTCTTTTTAAAAATGACGTCACGCTGATTAGGGGGAGGGGGTTCATAAATGCGTGACAAAGCGTGATGGAGGGGTAGAAAGGGTTTCTAAAATTGTGACGTCACAATACATTCCTGTAAAAGCCGCATAGAGAAAGATAACTCTGTTATACTTAATATATATCTTTACTCTATTTTTAAAACAAATTGTTTCGTTTAAATTAATCGAATTTACAGTTTATGCAGTATACGTAATAGTACGCATATGTTAGTTAGATTAATGAAAAGCTGTAAATAATTATCGTTGCAGATTGTGTATAAAGGGAGGGGGTAGAAGTTAATGTGATAGTCTTTTCTGAAAGGGGTTTCGAAATTTGTGACTATGCATGATACAAGGGGGGAGGGGATAAAACATGGCCCAAATTTGCGTGACATCATTTTTGAACAGCCCCTGGGCGGTAATTAATTTTTATTACTTACGTAACTCAATTTGTACCGTTTGAGATTCCCACCACTCCCTCGTAACGCAAAGTATATCAAACCGAAACACCACCTCTAAAGCATTACGTTGCACACCAGGCAACTGAACCACTCCTCTGAACATGCCTATTTTTTGATATATCACGGAAATTATTATTAATCCGTTAATTGTGTTCTTTTAAAGATTTTACGCTGGCGCATATGGTATAATAATTAACAAATGTATGACCTGTGGTAGAAGAATGTATACATATAACGATTTAGAAAAATATGATTATTGCAATTTCGGATATGTTTAGGAATAGGATCTTTAAAAATATCCCTACCAGTTTCACCTACCTATGTAAAAACGAAGAGAAGATTTACAATTAATGAGATAAACGCCTTCGTTTAAACAATTACGTAAAAGAAAAAATTTCCTTTATCAGAATAATTAAAATTAATTTACTATAATAGAAATCCTATCTATATAATGATTTATGGAATTATCCAGATTTAGAATAAAAAGAATAATGATTTTATTTATATTACTAGAATTAGGTTAATAAAATTTTTGAGAAAATGAGATTGATGAAAATAAAAAAAGTCTTATTTCAAATATTTTTAGGATACCCGAGTTTTAAAAGGGAATCAAAAATACATATTTATTATTTATATTGTGGTTTTCACTAATCTAAGTGTCAGTACTTATCTAATCATAATGTCCGTTAATCACCTTTGAAATAAATTAGCTTTGTAGCTTTACTTCTAATAGATGCACACTTCGTCTTTAAATAAATAATTTTACAAAAAGGATGTTGCTTGAGAGGGATATATGTGGAGATACCCAGCATGCACAAGGAAAAAAGATGGCTGGAATCGTTGGGATCAGAACGGAAATGGGAATCAGGAAACAGATTAATGTAATTAGAACCAGAAACAGAACCAATGTGATTAATGATTTCATTTTGCAAGTGGATTTTTCTTAAATTGGGAAACATTTTCAGGTACGCCTCAGAAAAACTACAGAGGCGCCCAACACCATACGACAGAAATGACAGAAGACTTATTGCTGATAAGACAACTAGTTGGGATTTGAACTGGGATTCGAACTCGTGACCTCCCGATCAGAAACTCACTGTCTTAACCCCTCGGCTACCGGCTGCGACCAGTTGTATAGGGAGTAACTATTTAAATATATAAATTAAATAAAATAAATAAAAATTTGTAGAGCCATGATCTGCGCCACACTATAAATTGATTTCAAGTTCATCAATGTATTAATATTCAAAATATACTTACATGAAAAATGATTTTGTTGATTAATTGGAGTCTCGGTTTGTACAATTAATATCCCTACAGTGATTTGGCATTTAAAATAAAAAATACGCGTTGATCCGTTTGCAAATTTAGATTTTTGAAATGGCACCAATTTGACTCAATTCCATTCCATTTAAATACAATTCATTAATGGGTCAGATGATAATTGATTCATGTAATTAATCAAGAAATGATATTTTTATGATATGAAATTATATTTAAAAAAATGCCTGCCTAGTAAAAATTTATAATTAAATAAAATAATTTAAATTGTTTGTCAAAAAAGTTTCTGCCGCTCAGCTGTCTTCGTAATCACATGAATTTGCGTACGTCACTCAAAAATGTTCATCTTTAGCTGTAGTATATATTTAACTTTATCTGAATTAAGGTCGAATGGTTTTTGTAAATGAATAAAATTTATCTAGTGATCATATTGAATGATAGTGAAAGATAGTTATTGGTTATGACAAAAGTGGAAGATCGCAATTAAAAGATATGGACAGCTGTCGTTTGTTATTACCGCCGTTACATTTTTGACGGAAAACTAATCGTTAAATAAAACATTTAATGTAACTGACGAATTTATTCTTTACATTTATTTACAATAATTTATTAGAAAAATTATGTTACCTATTAATTACCAACGTGCCAATTAATAGTACATTAATCAGAAATCGTATAAAAATATGATAAAATATGATTATTTTAAAAGTTGTTTAATTAAAATATATCTATTATTTCATCTATTATTACACCGATTATTACACTTATTATTATTATTAATCCATCTACTATTTGTTACGTTAGTTACTGCCAATTATTTCTTATCTACGGGTACAGCTGCAGTACGATATAAACTATGTTGTATCCTTCGCAGAATCGATAATGTTTATGTTAAAAGTAGGTAGGCATGTATAGGGCGCGATGGTCTCTTTACAACGTGATCTGAAAAGTCATCCATATTATAATGTTCACGAATGAAAGATATAATTTTAATAATAAATAAATATTATTAAATAAATAGATAATTTAATAAATAATTAAAAAAATTATTTTATTTTAAAAATTCCGAAAATTACAACTTTTAAAAGACCTAAAAGTCACAAAAAGTTCCCTTCCTTGATCTGGAACTCAATCTCATGTATATTTTTGATTTTTTACATACTCGTATATATTTGATATATACAATATTTGGAATTTTGTGTAACCTCATCTTTTAAAAGACTATAAACTTTATAAAACTAATGGATACATTTTTGGATGCATTTCACGACGAACGATAGTCGAATTACAAGATTTACGAAAATTATGAATGCTTTGAAGTTCAATTTATTGTCAATTTCTTCTTATTTCTATAAGAACTATCGAACGTGAATAAAAGGATAAATTAATGAACAATACAAGATCGAATATTATCGTTCTATAGAAGTTTAATTAATTTTATACGGAGAACTGCCAAAGATTGGTACTTTACTATTGCGTTAATGCATGTCTATTAACGTATGATTAATAAACGTCGAAAATATTCGTTTGGTTTTTATTAATTGCTGGGAAAACTATAATAGGTAGTAGTAATAATTTGGAATCTTGTGATGGATATCTTTCGTATAACTGTGTCTCCCAACAGATGTTCTAATTCCCATTAAATTGGAAGTATCCACTTGTAATATCCACTTGTTTCCATGCGCTTCCTCCATTAATATACGAATGAAATAATAAAAACAAAAACTTTATTAGAAAAGCTTAATTTTCCCACACCCCCTATTATGTATTTCTTGTATACTATAATTTAATTCATAATAGTTGTTCCTTGAATGTTGATGTGCCTGCCAGTTGACTCCATTGACATGTTGATTCTCACATGGAGGAAAGGTATATAAAAGTCGGAAAAGAAGGTCCTCCCTCAGAATAACTTTATATCGCAATAAATTGTTTTGCTAAGTACATCGATCAATTGTTGAAACTAAAGAAGGCCCTTATAACTTCAGAGTCGTGGAGCCAGTGTTATATATGATTTTCGGGGCCGTTTCTCTGACGTTCCCAATATTAACAAATATCTTTGAAAAATATTTATTTATAGTTAAAATAGTGAAACTTTAATATTGAACGTTCACTGCAGTGACAAGTTGACTCTATATGGAACACAGTTTACATTGCACAATTTTATAATGAAATTCAGGGCTTTTAGTTGAAAAAGACCCACTGAACCCCAAAGATCCCCCCCTGGTAACATACTATAATTGATAAGTGTATAATTTTTAAGTAATTGTTTACATATATTAAAGAAAATTATGTTAACTCCTTCTTTCTTGCTCGTAACCCAAAAATGAAACAAATATACATATATATGACATGAAAAATACGTTTTCGCTGTGCATGAAAAACTATTAGGTAATGACTTATTTTATAAATAAACAACATTTATTCTAATGCACATAACAATGCGATGTCTGAATCCAATATATTTGTCAAATGTAATTGTGTTGTGATATTTTAAACTTTAAAACTTGCTCATCTAAGGTTCACAAACAATATAACCGACCCCTATATGTAGCAAGTCAAACTTTGGCAACGTTACAATGCGTAAAACGTATCAAAATATTTATTTATAATATTATATTATCATATACAGATATAGAACATGTATATATAGTGCTACAAAAAGTAGTTATACTTTTAATTGTACAATCTGAAACATATAAAGCGATTTCCATATTATACTAGAGGTATTCTGCTAAATCAAACGTTGCATCAAACTACACATCATGGTCTAGAATAATGATGTTTTGAGCAAAAAATATTATCATGTAATTATAGTTATAATAGAACTTACTCATTTCATGCAAACAAAAACATTGCTATTTGTAAAATTTTGGCTTGATTTTATTCCTTAACTAATTAATGACACCATGATTATGTTCGCATGAGAAATAATATTTTCCCAGTTGTAATCTTAATAATAATATCAAGAATAATAATAAAAAAGCGATTATTTGATATGACCGTAACAACAAAGAAAAGCTGGGTACATAAAGATGGATTAATGAGTAACAAATAGTACAAAGTACAAATGGTCGGAAGGAAAAGAAGTAGGATGGTGAAAAGAAAAGTGAACAAAAAAAGTTATTTATGACCAGATTATAGTTAATGGGATAAATACGTTGTTTTAAATTGGATTTAGATACAGGCTGTTTAAATGCTTCGCCTTAGTAGAAGTTTTTGAATGGTAGTTGCGCTCTGAGTTTTTAGGGACATTATATTTGTCACATCGCGATATTAAAAATTTAGAACATATAAAATCACACATATAATATTAATTCTATAACTATTACTCTAAATAAAACCGGACCTGAATTTACTTCTATACTCCTAAATGGACGACAGGTAGCTCAGAAAATGCCATGGATTTGAAAAAATGTATAAAGTAATTGAAAAAGAAGAAAATTATATCCAAACGCTGTCATTTGTACATATGAACATCTCACATGAAATCAAATGTGTTATTATGTTATGATTAGATATTAATAATTAAAAACTTGAAAATATCAAAATTATAAGTGGACAATTTCGACATGTGTTTTTTTGTGATTCAGTCAACAAATAAATTTCACCTGAACCTAAGTTGTTTAAATCAATTGATATTATTTGAACTTTTAAATAATTTCAAGGTATCCAAAACTAAACGTATTTATAAAAATAAAAAATAAATTAATTTTTCATTTTGTACAACTAATGACTTTGAATAACTAAAATAAATTGCAATTACTCATTGAATTTTGAAATTGTTACAAACTAAAAATGGGAATAGCAAAAGTTAAAATAAATTATAACAATTCTCATTTACATCCAGCAATAAAATACATTTCAAAGCTGCTCTCATGTATATATATTTACTCAGCTGGATCTGAGGCTTACACTTGTATACAGTATAGGTACGGTTCCCATTTCCACAATCACTATATACTTATAAAAAAGCTATTTTGTAAAAGGAAAACATACAAGTGTTTAGAATAGGAATTAACACAAAACATTTTGAAAATGCACTCCATGATAAATAATTTAATTGTCATAATTTGTTTTATTTAGATATGTTTTAATTCTAAAATGGAAATAGAGTCTATACATTTGATTATAAATACTACACAACTGATTCTTGTCGACGAATTTAAACTAAAAATCATTTATCATTTTCGGAAACTCAAAATGTCGATTATAATCAAGAGATTATTTTATATCTAAATATATAGGAACAAATTATAAACAACTGTTGAACATAATAGTTATGAACATCTTCTCGTATTTAACTTAATATTCCAGTGGATTAGTTTCCAATTAATTAGGTAAATTTTTAATAAATAAAAATGTATATTATTATAACTTCGTTTATATAGACGAATTTAAAAATATCATAGTTTTTTCTCTCTAAATTTCTAAATCAGAATTTCTATAAATGCTTCATGGAAAAATATATTGGTAGCAAATCGTTTATCTTTTAATTTCCGTTTATCTGTTTAATGTTTTCTAGCAATTAAATCGCAAACTGTAATATGATGTGCAGTTGTCGTGAGATCATCAGCTCTCTATAGTAGAGTTGAGATAGAATCATTCAATTACTCAATGCCGTTTGGTTAAAAGTAGAGCATCAGTTTCGTTCCTATAGGGTGACGCCGTTTTGCTGTTTGTTTAATATCCACGTAGATGAACTAAAAGATTAGGAATAACAACAATTTATCCTTAACAGCACAGTTTATAATCGTATAATAGACATAAAACGTTCAATACCGATTGAGATGCATCGAATTCTTACTTTATTTTTCCTCATAAAATGTTTGTGGATCTTTCCAATGTACGAAACAATTTTTGTCCTTCGAGAAAACGAACCTGTTGATGACTTTATTGACCGAATTTTTACTAAATACCACAATCTATATAGACCGACCCGTGCTGATAACACCACTGGTCCAACTCCGGTCAAAATTAACGTCTTCGTCAGAAGCTTTAGCAGCATTAGTTCCGTCGATATGTCTTTCACCGTTCACATGTACATTCGACAGTTTTGGAACGATCCTAGACTTCGATTTACAAACTATTCTGATGTTCTCATGATAAATAAAATGCGAAACAAAGTTTGGCTACCTGATTTGTACTTCCCTAAAGCGGTGACTATGGCCGGTTCATCTTTATATTCGCCAGCATTCTCTCTATGGCTAAACGGATCCGGGGACGTAATATACAGTCAACTTGTCACTGTCAAATTGAAATGTTTAATGGATCTTTATGCATTTCCTCTTGATGATCAAAAATGCACCGTGGACATTAGCTCGTTCGCATCACGTACACATGACCTCCAGCTCAGTTGGTTGCGTGGTGATAACCATAAAGAAAACGTGGAAGTTTCTACGAAAATGAATTTGAATGAATTTATAGTAAAGCCCATTACTACCTGTACGTACACGGAGAACTTTTCTATTGGATCATTTCCTTTCATTAGATTTGATATAAATTTGTCAAGAAAGTTCGGTGTCTATCTAATCTACACTTATCTGCCCTCCATTCTCATCATAATTATCAGTTGGCTCTCCTTCTTCGTCGATTTCAAGGCTGCCCCGGCCCGAATCAGTTTGAGCCTTCTCTCAGTTCTGTCCCTGATAACTCAGAGTGCCGCTACCATTCAGAAACTACCGCGAATCTCTTACATCAAGGCGATTGACGTCTGGCTGTTCACGTGTCTTGCCTTTGTGGTCACTTCACTGCTCGAGTTTGCTGCGATTAATTCGATCTGTCGGGAAGAAAGCAAGTCTCTTAAAGAAATAGTTCTCAATACTTTGGTTGTATCGGATTCTGAGACCGACTTGGAAAAAGAAGTCAAGGACGAAAGTAACTATGTCGAAAAGGAAAAGTTGACTCGATATATTGCCAAAAAGGAAGTTATATTAGCTTCTCCAACTGTTTACAATGAATGCGCTGAAAAGAAAAAGAGATTGATTTTAAAGACAGAAACGGGTTATGCTGTTGACAAATTCTTTTCAGTATTGTATCCGTTGCTATTTTTAATTTTTAATGTATTTTACTGGTCGTATTACACACATTCAAGCATCAAAAAAGCACATATTATAGAATTAGATTAAATTAAGCATTATTTGACTGGCAGGTTACTACATTGTGATATTAGAATGAATTCACAAAGCATACATATTAAATTATCATATTCATATGTATTTTTATAATTACCCGCATATTATCAATTATCGTATATGTATCTAAATATTTTGCATGGCTTCTCTAGTTATAAGTATTATGTATTAAACAGAACGAAATTTATAATAGTGTATTAGTGTATTACTATACGTAGTTCTTTAATATTATATTATATAAAAACTAAAATTTTATTTTCTAAATTTAACATTTTACTATAATGCAGATTAATATTGTTGTCATTGCCCATAGAAACTAATGTGAAATAATTGTTTATTATCGGTGAATTATATATCCTATATCATAAAAATATATATTGGATTTACCTGAAACAGTCAGGGAATTTTTGTGGAAATTGCGTAGGAACCATGTATATATTGTCCTAATATACTGACCTAATCTTTTAAATTGCTTTTTTTGTTCAGTTTTTCTAGAAAAATGGGAGGGTTACTTACTTGAGTTCTAAAAGTTGAAACCTTCCTTATAATTTATATTGTTGTTATTTTTCAAAGTTTAAAGGGTTCGTACGGGTCTTTGAAACTGGAAACGTCTTGGAATAGCATAAATTTAATACAGCATATGGAAAAATCTTGGAATTTAGAAATTTTAGTAAAAGGTTTTTGAAAAGTCATGGAATTGCATTGTAGTTTTATATACTCCTGTTTTTATTATACAAGTGCTGGAATTTCATATTGATTCTTGAAAAAGTCTTTAAAGTGCTTATTAAATTTCGTACGAACCCTGTTTTATTATTATATTTTACATAAATAATAATTGAAGCAATAATTGAAATCACCATATTTTAATAATAAATAAAAAAATTTCGGCATATAAAAACAATTTTTATTTGCCGAAAATTATTTCGGACTATTTGGACGTGCAATAAATTTTAATTAAACTCAAACACTGTGTTCTAAGTGTGGGTCTAGAAATAAGTTTATATCGATTTCATTTAATCCAATATTTCCATATTTTTATAAATGGAAATTTGACAACTTTAAACACATTTAAATCACAAAAATCACAAAAAATTATTAATATACTAAATCTGTAGACGGACGTACGTTATGATTGTCTTTTATGAAGATAATTTACACTTTCTATCCATTTTCGGCACATACAATTTACTATAAAGGTTATTTATTTGTTTCATTTGAAACTGTTAAAGTAATACGACAATTTATAAATGTATCTTCCATAATTATAAATCTCATAGGAATATATGATACAATAATGTGCTTCGTTGTATTACAATATCTGAAATTATGATCTAGATAATTGTTACCCTCCCAACTATTAAATTTGAGATATTCTAAATATTTTTAGATTACTATTCCTTTGAATAGAATAAATTAAAAAATTTTAACACGAAATTGTAAAACATTAAATTGTTGTCCGATTTGTTACGCAAACGCGATCAGCTCCTTCACAAGAAAACAATTGTCATATTTGCAGACACTCCAACATTACATTTCAACTATTCTATATTTACAAGTAATTAAATGTTTTTATAATTTGAAATGCATAGATATAATACAATACGATTTTTAAGTCCGAATTCGTAGGTCATACGTCCATCAATGGAAAACTTAAATCAAATAATATATATTTATATCTATAAAATCATTAAAAAATATTGTAACAATTTATTAAGCTTGTAATAAAAAAACATGACGCAGCAAATGTGAACATATATGTTATATTTTCAAGCAGTCTCAAAACAATCATCTACTATTTTTGGACTATTGTGATAATTTTTTTAATTTTTCATATATTTTCTAAAACTTACAACGTTTGTATAAGTATTTTTAATTCTCTATAACAAGAATAAAGCTAAAAGGTATATTCGAAAATGTTGTCGCTAATCAGATTTTTATTTACTCATATTCTATCTTGACTATATGTATTGAAATATATATACAATTTATTAGTTGCTGTTCATGCATATAATATATCTTAACTTTAGTTAAAAAATTTATAACTAAATATTCATATGTGTTAGCGTGCATAAATTTTTCTGTTTACTTTTCACTATTTAAAGTAGTAATATTTTATATTCTTTACAAAAAAAGTAAAACGAAAATAAAGAAAAATAACATAGTAGTAGGGAAGGACGAGGTCTGTGACACTTATCTAGAATCTGTTTGGTTGAGAGGATCCCTCCTTTCCCCTACTCCGGTAAAACCTATGTTAAACTGTTCCCTCACCTTTATTAGTAATATTTCTGCGCACCTTTACATCTTTAATTATTTTCTGCACCTTTCCATGTAAAATATTTTCCGCACCTTTACTATTTACTAATTAAATTCTCATCCAATAGAAGTCCAGTTAATTCAAACTTAAAATTAATCTTAGAGATTAGTGCTATTGTAATATCTTCCGCATTTGGTTCCTATTCAAAATTGAATCAGATTTAAGCGATTCAAGGACTGGAAAAGCCTTAACTATATTTTTTAAATTATTGTGCACCAAAATTCGCTCGGTTCTAAAAATAGGCATGAGTGACAGCATTTGGCTAATCGACTCCTATTGGCCGCACTTTTAGTTAGTTATATATTTTCTTGTCTCTCCAAAGCTTGTGTTATATTTTTGTAACATCTGTTTCATTGACACCTATTGATTGCTATCCGAGTTCATGACATGTTTTTTCCCTTCTCTACAATACGTGTAAATTTTTGCCCAGAAATTAAAATTTTTGATCTGTGAATTCCAATTTTTTTATATTATAGTTTGATTATAGTTTTATTTTCACCAAGACAATAACAAATTTCAATAATTTGAATGGCTATTAATTCTAAATAACATATAAAGAATTCTATTCCACATTTGAAACTTGATTAATTATTGTAATCGATAACTGATTGGCACTTATTGATTTTTATCAATACTTTGATTTTATCAAGAGAGTAAGGGATTTTATTAATTTTAATGGCTATTAATACTAAATAACTTATGAAGAATTCGATTGTACTATTATATACTTCTATTAAACAAAAATTTAAACATGATCTATTACCATATATCAGAAATTAGTTCCTACTGCACCCACGCATACGCGTACACATCCCATCCACGGGGAATTTTCTGAAGATTAAAACTTTTTGTGAATAAACGGCGGTTTTGACCATATTTTTACGCATTGCAACCTTTGCGCACCTTTACAAGTTAAATTTTTGCGCACCTTTATTGCTCAAGAGTGGGGATTCAAACCAGATCTTTGTCATAACATAGAAGTCGACCATCTTTTTAATAATAATGTCTTTAAGTAGAACAGAATAAATATCATTATTAGACTTGTCCCTCAAGAGTTCACTCGATACAATATCTAGGAGTTGGAACCATCCAGACGTCTTCACTTCAGTCATGTTGAGTTTGTAGTGACTGGAGATGAGAATGTTGTCTTGTTTATCGGAAACTCTTGAGGAGAAAGAGTTAGAGGTAACGACATTGACCAATCACGCTAGATCGATGAACGATTTGCTGAAAAATTCTTTGGTACGATAAAACGTTGAAATAAGGGTTCTTCAATATTTGTAATACAACTATAGATAATATCAGTTACACAGATTTGTAGACTGTGACATTGACCAATAATACATAACTGACCGACTTGATGAGCGAACGACCCATACAATGCGACATATATAAGTATTTTGGATAAAGCAGCTAATATATAATTACTAATGTATTTTTTCTATCCTTTTGCAAACATTCCCAAAATATATTTCATTATTGTAAAGTCAATTATCATATTTTATCGAATTATATGGAATGTTATAAAATTTTATCAACCTTTTCACATTTAACCATAATTAAAAATCATTAAAATTTGAACAGTAAGGACTTGAGCTGAATTGAGTATTATATTTTAGTATTAAAATATGAGTAACATTCATGTGTGTACGAAACATGTTTTTATTTTATTTTGTTTATTCAATCTAAGCAGTAAGACAATTTATAAGTTCTCTGTAACTATTTTGCAACTAATTAATTTTTAAGCAGTTTAAAACACCATGATAAAAATTCTACAATTTGATAAAAAGTTTGTATGTCCCACGATAAATCAGATAATTTGCTAAAATTTGTTAAGTAGTTTATGTGTGCGCCACGATAAAACTTAGATAATTTGTAATAATTGGCTAAAATTTAGTACTTAGACAGTTTTGTATTTGATGCTTCTTTGATTGTTTATCATATTATGTTACATGACTTTCTTCTTATGTTCATTATGTTATATGTGTTCTAATCTTTCTGTGTTTCACTTTTCTGTTATAGATTGTTTAATCGATACATTCTGGTTCTGATCAAACAACTTACCGGTGAAGATACCATTTACAACATGTCCTTTACCTGAATGTGACTACGCTATTACCAACACTGACAACTCTGTTGCTGCTATTCAGCTCACTGTTAATTCCATGACCCATTCTTCTTCTGCACCAGTAAAAGTGGACAAAGTCAGCAGGCCTCGGATACAAACTGGAGGAACAAGTGAAGACTGGCAGTACTTTCGCAGAAGATGGGATGGTTACAAGGCAGCAACAAAAATCACTGGCCATGACATTTTCTGTTAACTCCTAGAATGCTTTGAGGAAAATCTGCGATGTGACCTCCACCGCAGCAACATACGAATCGAAACCAAGGAGGAAAGTACCATGGTCTCACGTGTCAATCTTCACAATTTAAAACAGGACCGTGAAAAACCTATTCGAACATATGTAGCCCGCCTCGCCTGTCAAGCTAAAATTTGCAAATGTTCTGTTACTTGTTCGTGTGACCCTGCAACAGATGTAAACTACACTAATGACATGATTCGAGATGTCTTATGCCAGGTACTAGCTGACCAAGAGATACAACAATACATCTTTGGTGATCAAAATCAAAAAAGGACATTCGAGAAAGTCATCACATTTGTTGAAGCCAAAGAAGCAGGAAAACGCACTCAAACTTCTTTACTTGACAGTGAAGATGCTCACAGTGTAAGCCAATACAAAAGTGGAAACAAAAAAAATTTCAAGCCACCAGTGACAAACAAGACCCTAGTAATTATTGTGACAACAAAGGACATGGTGCTCACCCTAACATCGACCAGAGACGTCAACATTGCAATGCTTATGGGAAGACATGCAGCAAATGCTCCCTCCGCGGTCCCTTCTCCACTGTATACTGAGTATCTAAAAAGAAAGCAGCAGTTGACAATTCATTGAACTCAGCACAGGTTGTGGAAGAAAGTAGATATGTCCATGATCTCCTCTGCACTGTCACAGAATCAGATATTAGTCATATTACCAACCCTGACACTAATATTTGGACTCTAAAAATCGCCGGAGCCACAACTAATTTATCTAATACCCTCCACTTGGATCACCATATCTTTGACGACGTCACTGGATGGACCAAAAAGAAGTCTCAACCTCTGCCATACATAACACTTATGGCATGGATTATTAGGGAAGACTACACAAATTTTGGCTATTCAATATCATGTCAACCAAAAACCATTTAATTTTATGCTTTGGCGGACACTGGGTGTCAAAGCTGTCTCGCAGGTGTCAACATCTTCAACAAGATTGGGCTGCGTCATGAGGACCTAATTCCTGTGCCCTTAAAAAGAATGCTGGTTACAGTGAGAAAATACATAATATTGACGCAATTCTATTACACCTATCGAGTCAAACAGCCAATGGCGATGTTGTTAAGACCCGGCAAATCTGCTACATCTCTCCTGAAACACATACCATGTACCTCAGTCGTGAGGCTTGTATATCGACCTAGGACTTGTATCGGAAAGCTTTCCAGCAATTGGATAATCTCATGCAAATAACACCGCAGTTACAACAAGTACCTGAACATGTACCTGTGTGGCCGCAATGGGATAACACAAAACCCTTCAAAATTCCATTTTGCAATGGATACAGTTGAATTTGTCGGCTTTGAAATAACCATGGACAGCATACGACTTTGCTGAAAGTATCTTCAGGCAATGATGACTTCCCTACACCAAAATAAATCACTGACATACGTTCATGGTTTGGATTAAGGAATCAGGTAACATACTGCTTTAGCATGACAGAAAGAATGATCATCAGCTCCTTTCAACTGGGATACAACACTACCATCCCAGTTTGAAGAGTCAAAAAAACTCATTATAATCGAAGTCGAGAATGGTATACGAATTTTCGACAAAGAGAGAACGGAATGTCTTGCAACAGACTGGGCAAAAAATGTTATTGGATTCTGGCTCCTTCAGAAACATTGCAAATGACCCAGTGAAATTCCCCAGTGTTGCCCGATAAGCTGAAAAATAACACTTGCTGGAGGTCGCTTTACACATGCGGCAGAATCGCTCTATGCTCATATTGAGGGAGAAGCCTTGGCAGTGGCTGACAGACTTGAAAAAGTACGATACTTCGTATTGGGATGCAAAAAGTTGATAATTGTTGTTGACCATAAACCAATATCTACTTGAAGACAGACGATTGCTCACGTTCCAAGTAAAATATATTGTGTACCAGACGCCATCTCACGACATCCATCATATGCCAGACCTGGAGAACGATTTAAACTAGAGGACGAAATTGCCAATTTAACAAATACAGCCCCAAGACTGTATCTGTAAATCGAAACAACAATATCAGTTGGGGCCATTAGAGCACTCAACTCCTTGCAGTCAGTCACATGGGATGAAACAGCAAGTAACAAACAGATGTTAATATATCTTAAGTCAATTGAAGGAGGCTTATACTAACTGATTTGAAAGATTTCCCTACGTCTATTAGAGAATACTTTCCATTTCATGACCACCTTTATTCTATCGATGGCATCGTACTTTACAAAGGTAGAATAATCATTCCCCCAAATCTACGAAAGCTTGTTCTAGAGAACTTACATGCAGCCCACCAAGGAGTTACCGCAAAGACCACTCGCGCTAACAGCTCAATTTTTTGTCCCGGGATTATTCCTCAAATTCAGGAAATGCGCGAACGATGTCAACACTGTAACCGAATTGTTCCGTCAAAACCCAGCGCACCACTAACGATTCTAGTACAACCAGCTTACCCTTTTCAACACATGTGCTCGGACTACTTTTCCCAAAGGGGTCAAAATTATTTGGTAACTGTCGATCGATACTCAAATTGGCCAATAATCCAACAAACATCTGCAGGAGCACAAGGCCTTGTGAAATGTTTACGGTCAAACTTTGCTACATACGGCATTCCGGAAGAGTTGGCATCTGATGGTGGACGGAAATTACAGCATATGAGACCAAATACTTTCTCCGCCGGTGGGGCGTCAATCATCGACTATCATCTGTGGCATTCCCACACAGTAACTGCCGAGCTGAGATTGCTGTCAAAACATCAAAAGAATGGTCGCAAATAAAACAGGATCAAAGGGAAATCCAAATACTGATCGAATACCGAAATGCACCAGATCAAGACACCAAAATTCTCCCAAGCCATGATTATATTTAACAGGTCGATAAAAGACTTCATACCTATCTTCCCGGGCAGATACAATACCGTCTGACATATGGCTAGAAACACGCAACAACCCTGAGGAGGCCTTCCGCATCCGCCATGCTAGAGAGCTAGAACGACTTTCTGAAAACACCTCAAAGCTACAACTTCTATAGCAGTTGGAAACCACGTCAGAATACAAATGGAACAGAACCGGCACTGCAATCGAGGTTAAACAGTTTGACCAATATGTGATGAAACTAGATGGATCTTGGAGAATTAACACTTCGGAATCGTAAATATTTGCGTAGCTTCACTCCTGGCTTTCATTTTTAAAATACCAATTATGATTATTGCTAGACACATCCCAAAGACATGCTCACCAGCCAATGATTCACTATTCACGAAAGTTGACATTATACCAAAAAAGCAACTACCTGCTGCAACTCCAATAAAAAAGAACAACAACGACAGAAAATCCACAGATGAGGTGACTATTGAGGACCCTATAGTATTTCCAGCCACTACAGTAGATCACATCACCAATAAAAGCGCCAGCGCATCTCTTAGTTGACGATCCAAGGAACAATCGCACAACAAGTAATCCTACAGCTGATCAACTAACAGATCGCTCAAGACCAATTATCAAAGCCACCCGTGCGATAAAATCCTGCAGAATATGAAATTTAGTTATAAACAATTTTCACATGACCCTATAATTACCCTTTTAGGGAAAGAGAGATAGACAGTTTGTATTTGATGCTTCTTTAACTGTTTATCATATTATGTTACATATGACTTACTTCTTATGTTCATTAGGTTATAATGTGTTTTAATCTTTCTATGTTTCTCATTTCTGTTATAGATTCTTTGATTATCGTTTGTGATGAATATTATACTTATTATACAATCGATAGACTCTTGTTTAGTACTTACAAAAATTTGCTAAGTAATCTAAGTACGGGATTACATTTTCAGCTATGATTTTTTCTCGGGTAATATATATCCTTCAAAATTATCTGCCAAAATTAGGGAAGTGCAATTTTTGGAAAAATACTTCCATTTCCCTCTGTTTAAATTTCTCAGCCTCGAAATATATATTATAAAATAATTTTATATAGTCTACGTCTTTGCAAGCTGTCCGGAGAAATCTATGATGTTTCACAATCTGACAGTGCTTTGTCGTTTTGGAATTTGTGAAGTTATAGTCTATATATACAACTTTATACCTTCGTGCAGTACTTTGGACCAAGAAAGATTGAATCATTTGACAATTCGGCAAACTCACACTATGACTGGATGACATGAGCCTGTCGTCCAATACCAAAGAGTTTGTATCATAGTTTTATACATAGAGTAAGGAGTATGGTTCTATAGTTGTGTACATGGAGTATTTGAATAACGTTGGTTACTATAATTTGTTAGAAATTACATATATAAATAGCGGGTATTTTAACGCGTGTATTATATCACTTTTTGTTCCTGCTTTCTATATATATTGAAGTCAATTTTCAAAAATAACAATATAAAGTTATGACGACCAACCAAAAAATGTAACTAAATTTTTCTTCTAATTTTTAATTACAAATTTATTATAACTATAAAAGTTCATTAACAGTCAACAACCCAAATATGTGTAACATATAACATTAAATTTTTATCTTGATTTTTCATCCAAAAAAAATGAAATTTTATTATTTTATTAGTGACCAAGTAATTATTTTTTTTACAAATATATACGTTTAAAAAATGCTTTTGTATTTTATAATTTTCTTACAATGGTTTGCTGACTTTAATAACTTTAAAAAAGCTTATCATTTTAATAATTTTTGCATGATTAAGTATTTTGACTTATTTAAGAATTATTACCTATATTCTTTTAATTTTTTCTAATCATTTGAATTTTAAACATACAAATAGTGATTTTTTAAAATATATTATGTTCTGATTCATTAAACATATAATACATATCACAGACAGTTCACATAGAGTCTTGAATATCAGACATAATATACCCTAAAAATATATTTATTAAAAATCAGAATTATATTTATGATTCATATAAGGCACTTTGAAAAAAAAAACAATCAAATATGAAA
Source organism: Vannuccia rotundouncinata (assembly GCA_034780395.1). NCBI lineage: Eukaryota > Metazoa > Platyhelminthes > Proseriata > Coelogynoporidae > Vannuccia > Vannuccia rotundouncinata. The sequence goes on along the minus strand of JAUZNC010044658.1, from coordinate 19,019 downwards.
CTTTTAATTTAAAATGTAATATTTTAAATTAAAAACTCTAGTAAACATTAAAATAATAATTTCTTTTACTAATAATTAACTTGGTTTAAAACAATATATTTTCCTGATATTAATTAACTTAAATTATACTGTTCTTAAAAAAACAATATAGACATGCAGGCCTTACTACCTTTTTTCCAGTTTCTTTTATTTTAATATCACAACATTTTTTGCCTTTTTTAAAAAATAAATTTATTTTTACCAAATAGCTTAATAGATTATAGACTTAACCTTTTCCTGAAAGGCATTGCAACATTTGCAACAAAAGAAAATTCATTTATCTAACAGGTGTCACAAACTTTGCAATATCCATATAACATATGAGTGTTTTTCTAAAAATAATTTTATGAAATAACTTATGAAATCATTTATACAGACTGTTAGATGAGTATCAAATACCATAGTACCAAAACAGCTGGACAAAATAGGTAGTAAATAAGGATATAATTTTAATTGATCAAGAAGAATAAACTGAGATACATGTGCTAACTGTAAATATTTTGATTGGCTCCTGTTGAAAACAAAAAAATTTTTCAATTGAAGACCAGTTTCACACTGTTAGATAAAACTGATCTTCAAGAAGAGCAACAGCTCCTTCCACTGACTGTTTATTCAAAGAAAAATAGCCCAATTAATTCCTTAGCACTGATAGCATCCTACACTGTAACACTCAAAATATTAATGTCTTTTTCTGTCCCAGTAAATTGAGTTATAGCAGTTCACATGTCCATTTGATTTAATTTGAAGCATGCTTCTTCTGTTCAAAACACCTTTACCGGAAAAGTCTTATCATTATCACTCATCTGAATAAACCTTTTACTGAATTCCAAATGCCAATCAGGATCATCTCCTGTCATTGAATGAATAAGGTGAGGATGGTATGGTTTCAGCTTTAAGGAATTGAGCATTCTCTGAATCAATAATTTGTTTATTTTTAGGTAAAGGATTGATTTTAGTCTTCCAGATCTTGACATTTTATTCACTGACTCCGCTTCTTCAAAACATTTCACAATATCCAAAACAGTATCATGCTTGACAGATCTTTCATATTTATTATTAAATAATCAACAAGTTTCTGATATATTGTCCATAAAATGTTTTGATCACATCAATTCTTTGTTCCATTGTCAGTCTCCCCTGCCATTATTGGAAAAAATCAGCTTGTATATTGCTATTATATATAATGCAATTTCATTATCCAATATTTGAATTTAATGTACAACAAATGCAGGGTTGCCACTCCCCCTGATTTTTTTGGAATTTTCCGATTTGAGACTTCTAGCATAAAATTTAAAAAATACTGAAAATATAATAAAACATAATACCCTGAAGGCGTCAAGCATGGTTAATTTAAAAAAAATATTAAAAAAATTTAATTAGAAAGTAGTTTTACATATTAAAATAGCAAGTTTAAGGTATTATAACTTAATCAAAATTGGTGGGTAGAAGCAAACCCTGTAAATGTACCCAATACACTATTCATTTATATATTAAACCCAAAAAAATTATCTCTGCGCAAAATTCACTTTGCTTGCTCATGGTAGTTTTGGGGGAGCAGTCGGTGCATGAGCATCCCCATTTCCAGCTTTAGATAGTGGCAACCTTGCAAATGGTTAACATTGTTCTAAAAATATAACATGAATGATTGAAGTGTTAACTTATGCACCACACTGTATTTTATTCATTTATACCTACTATTATATATATTATTATTATGTACTATTTAGTAATTTACATTAAAAAAAATGTTTGATTATTGTATAGGTAAGTATCTGTATATATTCTATACTGTATCATTTACATTTCATATATTATTGAATACAATTATTAGATATAATGTCTTCATCAGATTCAATTTATACTTATCAGGATTCTATGAAAACTCTTCCATTGATTATATATAGTACCCCAATAATTAAATGAGGTTTTTCCTGGGTCAGATAATTGGCTTGAAGATGTTCTATTTTCCTATGGGGCTGCTGATGAATTTTAACCTGATCTCAACAATCTCAACTGTCATGTGCAGTAATTAGTGTGAAGTCAGAATATCACTTATTCTTATCTGCCAGCAACCTTCATGAGTCTGAGCTCTTCTAATGCCACCATATTGTAATGTAGAGGGATCGTTTTTTTTTACAAATGTTAGGTTTTTTCATTTCAGCCTTCCTGAAATTATTGTCCATGAAGATTTACAATCAGAATTATGTAAACACAGGATAGTTGGAAATGAAGCTGTTATTTAGATTAGTTGTGCAATATACCTAAATGTCATCAATAACAAAATGTTATATATATATATAGATTAGGTAAATTTAAGTTGTACATCTGTTGTATATATGGCTTATTGTATTTCAATTTAGAATTCTGAAATAAAAAATATAGAAAAAATGTTTGTTTTAAATTTAGCAGACAATAATATTACAAATTCCAATAAATAGCAAACTTATAATAACAACTTTATACCAAGTATATTACAATTTTAATTTACAATTTTACCTATAATAATATACCTAGTTATAATAATTTTAGAATAATGTCCTATGAATTATATAACCAATAAACATGCAAAATATTGAATAATATTCAAGTAGGTCAAATATAGTACATATATTTAAATCAGCATATGAGACTAGTTGAAATGTCTCATCATATTATATGCTATTATAAATCATGCAAAATAATTAACCAATAAGGACACAACAAGGATACTAACCAACACATTTGATTTGATATAGCTGTATGTAGAGTTAACTTTTCTGTCTTTTCAGACTGTAAACAAAGGGTTAAAGTCAAAACACAAGATAATTTAGTATTTTCTTTGATTTTATATAACCGTTTTTTTAGTAGTTTATATATAGTTTTTTTAGTATTTTATCATATTGTAGTTTTTTTAGTACTAAATTTTATATTAATTGTAATGTATAATGTCTGACATACTCTGCCATATTAGATAATTAACTTCAAAAGAGATAATGATAATCAAAGTCTACAGCTAATTAAAGTGTTTCTAGATATTGTATTTAAATAATTAGTTTTTAAATAAAAAACATATTTGTCCATTATTATTAGAAGTATCAAATTTACAATTGCTTAGGAAATTTAACCAGTCAATGATTTTAATTGTTGGTGTCTGTATTTGGATTAGCAGTGTATCAGTAAACATCTAAACACCATAGATTAATTAAGATAAGTTTTAAGTTTACAAACTCCAACTTTGATGACATGACTGCACCTTTTGTGGAGTTTCCAACTTTTTCCTCCATGGTTTTGTTTGTCTGGCCTGCCTGTTATCAAGTGAGTTTCAAGGGTAATGAAGGGTCCTTCTAGTCACTGATAATTATTTTACATTGCTTGGTGGGTAAATTCCAAGGGGCCTTCATTAAAAAGTAAAAATGAGACAGCTTTTTGGACTGTATCCAGGCAGTAGTTGACACTTATCACATTTTATTAGATTAGTGAGCTCTGAGGTATATTTATTGTTCAAGAAGCCATTAACCACCAATAATCACCTTATTCTTGTCATAGTTAATGTAGTCTTACAGCTAACACCCTTCAGCTACAAGTAATGAGATACCAACATTTACCACCTATATACTTGTAGATATTGCTGTCAAATTTTTTCTTCAAATTATAGCTGTTTTTGCTAAACTTGATTCTAATACTAACGTTAAAAAATATATCTAGGAATAAAATATAATTGATTTGAGATATGTGTTCATTTTTGTTTTAATATAACAAAATCAGTTATTTTTTCAAAATCATATTCAACAAAACATTTCAAAAGTTTTATTAAAGTTTTTATTTGATACAAAATAGGCATTTTCCTGTAAAGTAACCTAATATTGTTTAAAAACTTATTCTTCTACATGGGAAAACAAAAAAGAAGGTCTGTGATCTAAACCAACCCTCCTAACACTAACAGACATCCATTCCGGAAAGATTTGACTCCAATATCTACAATTAAAGACTGGTCAATGTTGTTATATCATTCCTTGTAGCTAGAGGGTGCTAGCTGCTGGTTTAATGAGGTTTATTGATGTTTTATAAGTCAGGAATTTCAACCTCGGTTTTATGAGAGTTATTTAATTTATTTAGTGTTTTTTATTACATACTCGTAAATTATAAATAATAAAATTTGTAATGTTTAAATGTTTTTTTGTATTTTTAGGAATGCTAAAACTCAATCTCAAGAATTTCCACCACAATTCTTCAAAGATGTATGTTAATATCTAGTTTATATCTGTTATATTAAACTTCGAAAAATATTACATACTTGAGTGGTAGGATGATAATGAGGATGATGAAACAGAAAGATACAATTAAGGATTATAACAGTATAGCGGTTGAAGAATTCTGACAAGTATAACAGAAGTTATTGCTAAATAAATCTTAGAGAGACTGTCAAGGAGACCACCATAACAGAGCTCGTAAGAAAGGAGAATAAAATCAACAACTCACACACCTCTTTATATACCATGATACTGAATTATTATTCATCAGAATTTAACTCGTAAATGTGCGCGGAAATTTAACATGTAAAGGTGCAGGAAAAAATAACTAGTAAAGGGGTGGGGGGAGGGGGGACTTTGTTTCGAACAAAATATCCTTTGTTGGCCTAGAGATCATTATCCCATACTACTTAAAATATATGTATACATGGAATTAGTTACATTTTCCAAATTAAATTAATTTTAAGGAAATCAAAATTTTAACAATGATCAACATTTTAAATAGATAATTAGATAGATTAGAGGTCAACTTATAGGGAGGTCAAAATGGCTTATTTAAAATAGTATTATGATTGTTTAAATAAGTAGAACATGAATATTTATTCATTTGATATGGTTTTTCTGTTTTGATCATTATAATAGTTGATTACATTTTCATAACATTTTTTCTTTTAGAACTGTCGGAATATTCGAAGTGAAATTTTAAGAGAAGCAGCATATTTAGGAGATATAAACATTGCAAAAGATATGCTGAAGAAAGATGTGAGTAGGCCCAATTATATCTATTTATTATTTATATATTATTGAATCTGCAACTAATAGTTTCAACTTTAATACTTAACTTCAGGTCGAAATAAATGTGAAAAGTCCTCTTTCTGGAAACACAGCATTACATTTGGCTTGCATAAACAACTGCCAAGAAATGGTGGAACTGCTTCTCAACAATCGACCCATTGGTGCAGATCCATTAATGAAGAATGATGAGGAGAAACTACCTAAGGATCTTACAACTTCCGCTGGCATTTTAGCTCTGTTGAATCCTGGTACGAACCCGGTAGATCGCCCGGTAGATCGCCCAGCTCCAATTGATACAGAAACAAATCCTAATCCACAGGTAAATTTTATTAATATATTTTTAGAGAAATAGGATTTATTTTGAATCTTTATAGAATATATTACTAAATAAATTAATGGTCAAATTAATATTTATACTATATCAATCGATTCCTCTTTTTACCAATTACCTTGGTTAGTAATTAATATACGGTTGTAACCTTTATAAGTGACAATTTTGAATTTGTGAGTAAATGTTAAAAGTAACATAATTACTATATTTATGTATTTTTAGCCAAGGGTTGTATGACAACTATATTAATTTTTTGATTAGGAATGTTTGATTTATTCAACTTAATTATATATTATTTTATTTTTTTCAATCTGAAAATTTCGTTTTTTATTACAGCGTTTATTAAATAATATTTATTTATATTAATACATGAATGTTTACATATTTTTATCATGCTACTTGTAAAAATTAAAGTAGTTTATGTAAATAGTATTTTTTTAAAACATTTTATCAGATTATTATATTTTTATGTAAAAACATGCCTCGTCATTTATAAACTTTTACTACCATATTGCAACTGTTGTAAATTTTATAATAAATGTGAATAATTATTAATTCGAGGCCAAATTTAGTTCATTTTATTAATTGCTTATCCATTAAAAATTTCAGGACATCCCAGATTCCATAGTTCTTAAAATAAGAAATGTTGGGGAGGATGACTACCATGAAATTGAACTTCTACGCTCACAAAGAACCTTTGCACAGTTCGAAGATATCGTGCGACTTGAAATGGATGTTCAAACTCATCAAGTTGTCAAGTTGCGAAAAATACCACAACTACGCCTTACAAGAGACTTTCAGATTATACGTCTGAAAGACGACGACGAAATTGAAGTTATTGTAACTTAATCAGTCTTATAGTTTCAGCCGCAGTTGTTACAAAAGTGACGAAAAACTTCCATTTACGTAGGATTATTGTTTGTTTAACTTTTATGTAATACATTGAAGCAGAAATTTTGTTATTAAAAGATTGAATTAATTCAATAACAAATAAAATAGTTACGATTTAGTTTTCGTCATATAATAAAAAATAACAATTCTGTCTATTAATGGTGTTTACTGTGTTTTTAGTTTTGTCATAACAAAAAAATGAATCATTCAAAATGGTTTTAAATGTAATCGATAATAATTATGTACTTTCAGTTGAAACATAAAATGACCACACCCAATGAGTGGCTTTTTTGACATCTATAAGATTGCTGAAAGAATCGGAAGAATATAATATTTAGTTAACATAAATAGAAGACGGATATTTGTATTACCTATATAGAGTAGAACCGCTCAGGATTAAATCATGACCACAATACATTTATTTTTAAAATATTTGATTTTTGAACCGTAATATTTAATTAAAATGGAATTGTTAATCTGAATATATTTCACAACATTATTTTATATTTGACATCATTTCGTTATTTTCTGAATAAATTATACTAGTTGTATGGGATGAAAAACTCTATATATCATGACTCATCAACCCCGCTACACACGTAATTTGTCTGATATAGGCACTTGGCTAATAGTACAATATTGGATAAATGTGAAGATTTTTTATTCAAGACTTGGTTAAATATACTTATTCATACCTGATAACACTTATTGATTTTTACCAAGACAGTAAGGCATATCAGTAATTTTAAAGACTATATTTAATATATAGCATTTGAAAAATGAATTTTCGATCAAAAACATGATTAAATTTATTTATCGATACCTGACGAGCACTTAAAGATTTTTTTCAATAATTTTAATGGCGATAATGAGTATTATATGGCATTTGGAGAATTTGATTTGACTATATTATCAACTTGATTAAATGAAGTTATCGATATCTTACATACACCTATTGTTTTTGACCAATATTCTGATTTTTAGTAGTGCATATAGTAACCAATTTGGATTCCTAGGTAGACTTATAAGATCCTACAATTTCTAGGATTACTTATAAGTCATCTTAGGTAACTTATAAGTTTACCTAAGATTTGTAGGTACCTGCTAGGTGACTTATAAGTTCACCTTAGAAGGTAACCTAGAGAAAAAAGAAAACTCGTATGAGGTTATTTGCCGCAATTTTTTTTTAAAAAGCATATAACTTTTTTCTTGTTGCTGGATTGAGCTGAAACTTGCACAAAACCTGTCAAAACACCTTAATTAGATCGGTCCCCTATAAGTTTCAAGGTTATAGGTCTATTGGGTCAATTCTTATTGGTCGAAATATACAAATTTTGAGGGCTAACGAATTCGAGTGCGATCCTTTCGGAACTTGTACAGACTCTCCTTAGTGATTTTTGGACAGACTAGGTCAATCCCCTATAGAAAAATTTGTTACTAATAATTGTATAGAGGAAAATTATCAAACTGGACCTGGTGATAAAAGAAGTAAAGGTCCCTTAATTAGTAATACTTAAGGGCTAATGGGATACAATATAGTGCAAATTTAATATTTTGAAAGATGATAAAAATTACCTGAAAAATAAGGCAATTTATATAATTCGATATTTCAATGATTATTATAACACCCGATTATATACGAGCAATTACTTTTTATAACTAAGTGTCAGAGGGGTCAATATCGATTAAATTATCAGTGGTTTTGCTACAATGAGAACTATTTGGTAAGCCAATCAGAAGTAAACAGATTTCTAGAATATCCAAAAATGACTCGCAGGTTAAGAAATGTTAGGTCACCCGTAAATAAAGGGTTGTTTGATTTCGGACTTAGGAAGAATTCACGAATTTTTCGATATGGATATAAACATTTAAAAACTGGGAATGCAGTGCACAAAGATGAGAACTCATTTCGGAGAATCAAAAGAAAAATTCATTGAAGAGGTACGTTAATTTATTTTAATATAATTTAGAAATAATTTAACATAATTAAATAAAATTGCATAGACAAACTAACAGTCCTTTCGACTATGATTATAGAATGGCTTAAAAATCAAATTAGCCAGAACCCTAGCAGGTACAACCTGCGGGTGCCAAGAAGAAACTCTCCGACAACTCTACACTAGCTTCATCTAACCAGAAGCTCTTTATGGAGCAACTACCTACTACTCATTTGCAGCGAAATCCAACAGGGAAAAAATCGAAACAACTATCTATGGCAAAGATTATTACTGGATGTACAACAGACACTCCCACATATCCTCTACTCATTGCAGCCAATTTCACTGATATAAAAACAAAAGCCAAAGAAAATAGTGCTATCCTTAAAGAAAGAATTACTAGAATACCATATGATATACCAGTCAAAACATCAGCCAACAGATACACCGAAAGAAAACTCAAAGCTAGAGGGGTTAAAGACGAACAAGGAGTAACCCAATTTCGCCCTACCTGAAGAGAAACAGCCGACAAAATCATCAACAAAACAGGACTCCAGAATCTCACTAGAGAAGAAATAAACATCAGCAAAAATCAGGCTCCCTGGGATACACCTAACTTAGGATCCATCAAGTTCAATACAAATGCCGCGAAAGAATGTAAAAGAACAGATGAAGCGACCAAGAGAAAAGAAGCAGCAATCCAGAACATTGATAAGCTGGACAAACCTGACATCCCCTACTACACAGATGGCTCAGCGGAAAAAAGGACCAGGAATGGAGGTGGAGGCATTGTGAAAATCAACAACAACGAGACCTTCAATAACACTGAATCTTGGAGTGTTCCAGCAGGCACCTACAAAAGGTCATTCCGTGCAGAAATGACAGCCTTACTAGCAGCTCTCGAGAACGCATATAACCAAAATTGCATTGAACAAAACATCTTAATTCTCACAGACCCCCTCTCATCTATTGAAAAACTCACTAAAGGTCCTATAATTGTCTAAACAATAAAACTGCCTGTCAAGTCTGGACTCAATTACATTGTCTCACCTCTCGTAATAACAACGTAACCATCGCCTGGGTCCCAGGACATGCGGATCTAGATGGTAATGAAGCAGCAGATACAGCAGCCAACAATGGAAGAGACCTCAATCAAACCAATTTTCCCATTGACCTTCCTACGGCAAAAGCTACCATCAAACATTTCTCCAAGGTCAACTTTAAAGAAAATTACTTGAAGAAAATCCCGAACAACCACCACCACCACAAAGCTACCAAAGGTTCAAAAATTAAAAGCAACCAGAACTGGACAAGAAGAGAGAACACCTGCATCCATCAACTAAGAGTAGACCATTGTCCTTTCCTCAGAGCTACTCTTTTTAAGTGGGGAAAAGAGGGTACACACGGGGAATGTCCTGTATGCCAAGTCCAAGAAAACTCCACTCACTTCCTCCTCCAATGTCCGAGATACATGAAACACAGACTTAATGAATTAGGCCCAAATTCCGATCTCACAGTTCTCCAGTTCGACCCTGACGCTGGCACTTTTAAGGATATTTAAAGGATTTAAGCAATGCTAAAATTTGTTAAAATTTGGTAATGTTAATAAAAAGTAATTATAATACCAAATTCGTAAATATGTGTTAAAATCCCTAACATTTTGAAATACTACTATTCAATTGTAAGTAGTCTATTCCTAAAAATATAAAAATCATCAAGTTGTTAATAAGAAAATGAAATCTGCAAATGTTAAATAGTATTATAAATACTTTAAACGAGCCATATCGGTAATCTTGGTCAAATATTGGTCAAAATCAATAAGTTTATGTAAGATATCGATAACTTCATTTAATCATATGTTGATAATAGTTAAATCGAATTCTCCAAATGCCATATAATGCTAAAATTTAAAAAAGTATAGAATATAAAAATTATTAAGTGCTCGTCAGGTATCGATAACTATATTTAATTAAGTTTTATACTATAGTATATAGTAAACTTATAGTCATTATCTTTAATTTTAGTGATATAATTTGGGGTATTTAACAACTTTTAAAAATGATAAAATAATTGAATAACTTCATAAATGAATAATACAACTTTAAGATGGTAAAATGAAATAGTATAAGTATTTTTAATTAGGTAATATAAAGTGGGGCGTAACTCTTAACTTCATTATAAATATGACTTCTAATTATGTTTTAAAATAGTTCAGTAATAAATAAAAATGTTTGTATATGTTATTAAATGAAACTAGCATAATTGGAATGAGTAAAATAATTTTAAATCTATTCATTGTACAAACTTTTTTTAATGTATTTAAATTTTGCATAAATAACGAAATTTCTTTCTCAGACTTCATATATCCATTACGTTTTAGGGTCCAAGTTTATGCCGAATTATCAAAATTTAATTATGAAACCAAATAGCTGAGAAACCCGCATATAATTGAGTTGTGTAATAACATTCTGTGTTTATCATAAAATATGTTAAATTCAAAAGACTATAGATGATTGAATGGTCGTGAGGAATCACTAATGGCTTGGATGTTACAGCTTATGTATCTGCCTTTTTCAACGTGGGGTGTTTGTTTAAGTGGATAATTAGATAATGGATACAAGGTTAATACATAAGTGTGTCCCTTTGTTTGTTGGAACAAGTCAAGCGAGAAAGACAATTCTTTTGATGAGAAACTTATTCGATGAATTATGATGTAACATTTTATAATGGTCTGCCTGAATTCTATTAAGAATTGCGAATGTTAATAAATATGCTATAATAATATCATGGTGGGAGTCATGAGCTAGAAGTCATTATCACATACTACTCATGTAAAAATATAAATTTGAATTTTCAAAACACTTTACCAATAAATTTGTTTTCTAATTTTCAAAAAGTGTTATCAGGTAACTGGCTAACAAATATCTGAATATTACGGACACTGTTATATTTATAACAAAGAGCCTATCTTTCGCTATCGGGCCCATTTTCTATCTCCTCAAACTGGTGGCGCGGCCCATGATAACGAATTCCATATGTAAGTAATTGGTATATAATAACGAGATTCAGTCGCATATTAACAAGCTACTCAGTATAGGAAGAGTTCATTACTATAGATATCATAAACTTTTTTGTGTCGTAGAATTGTATAGAAATTTTGGAATAAAACAGATTGATAGAATAAGATTTAATAGCTAGCTAGGTAGGAAAAGCAAACTGCATGGTAACAGCATTTGACAGCGTGGTAATAATATCTTTATCGGCATCATAATTATGGATTAAGATATATCAAATATAGACTATTCAGAAAAAAATTATTAGCTAGAAATTGTAAAAAAATGTTTCAGCTGATGTCATATAAAGTATTCTAAATGACTAAAAAATGTTGACTAATCATGTGTCTGTCTATATATATTTAAAAATATTATCACATTAAACAAATTATCTGAAATGAACCTCAATTAAAAAACGAATCAAAAGTTTATTAATTTATAATTACAATTACCCGTATATATAAGTTTATTTTTAAACGACAAGTAATCAAACCCATTTATTCTAATTTTAACAAATAAAAAAATAGTTTTGAAAAAGTATAAAATAATAATTTTACGTTTATAAATATGTTAGCAATTTAATACTCGATCGCAATTTTTGTTAATACTCATTAATGAAAATGTTCTAATAAGCCATTCATAAGTTAAAATAAAAATACATGACAATGTAATTATTATAATAGATAATTATGAGAATAATAATAATATATATTACATCTTTATTAAACAAGAAAAAGTAGCTAAACTATGTGTACAAACAGTACATAATGAACAACAAACAAACATATTATATAGATATATGGTTGGAAGTTTTCCAGTATTTCTAAAGAACTTGAAGATATCCAAAAATTAGAGTTATAAAATTATTCATTAAAATGCAATAAAAGTAAAAGAAAAATATTATCAATATCGGCTAAAATTAAAATGAATAAAATTAAACTTAAACTTAAAAACAATCAAGAGGTACTTAACAAATAACATAAAAACAGAATTATTTTATGTCGTTATATACGAACATCGTAATAAAAAAACTGGTTCAGATATAAATACGAAATTCTGCAAAGTAATACCGAAATATGTATTTGAATTACGATTTATAAAATTACATAAAAAATCAGATGTAACAAAAATCATTTTAGTATTAAATATTTAACCAAATATTATAAAGACAGCTTTTTGAGTAAACATTAAATAATTAACCTATACCTATACCAACAAACAAATTTTTTAATTGAGAGTTTTTGCAGTTTTGTAAGTGATCAATGTATATGAAATACCAATATAGTCCCCTGAAAGTTGGTTAAATATAAAGCAGTTCAACTTCTTGACCGTCTTCTAGTCGCGCAATCTGAAAATCATTTTCGAGCGCAATATTTGGAACTTTGCGCAACCTTATCTTTTGGTTTTGACCAACAAGCATGGCACGACGTACGATACCTATGAAATCTTTGTAGGTCCTTTGCGTATTGGGAAGTTCTATTTCGCGATATTCCTCATCCCCAGCTGATCGTATTTTTATAACTATGGAATTTTCGTTCATCTGAAATGTTCAATGGATAACAAAATGATGAATATTCATATTAATTATATTTAATTTATGCAAAATTTTATTTTCAGTAATACAAATATGAAAGTAAAATTCTTGTTCGAGTGTCAAGCTTTCAGATTTAAAAAATCAAAATGGCTGCCAATTCCTCATATCTTAGCAACAAAAAACATTAAATAACAAATAATTGCTTTTTGGATTCATATAATATATTACAAATAGATAGAAATATGTATATAAAAAGTATCTAAATATATCAATATTGTTTTAAACATTAGTCAAAGACATTATTAGAAAAAAATGAATGCATCAAAAATTAAGTTTTTAGTGAATATCTAAAAAAGGAAGCGTCCGAGACCCAATAAATTTATTACAAACAAATATAAAAATGATAATAATCTATAAGATAGGGTAGGCTAAAAGGCTAGAAAATGTTCAAGAATCACTCCATTGTGTTGGCACTAAAATAGCCACTTTTTGTAGCGTGCCCGGAATTTTAACTATTTTTTTTTGTAAAATTTTAAATTCTTAAACAAAAAGTGTCTTTTTGCATGTGTTCGAACCACTTTGAAAACCACAGCTACGGGCCTGTGCCTATATAGCTACGTACATTAACTAACAATATTAAGAAGAAGGTTAGCATTTATTTATAATAAATAAATCAATTAAGAAAAATCAATTAAGAAATTAATTAAGAAAATCAATCAAGAAAAAATAGACTAAATAATCTTCATAATAAAATACGAAAAATTTAATTTAATATGGAAGGAGTGTTGTTCTAGGCCCAAATTGTATGTGTTTTAGTTGTAATTTGTGATGAAATTTTTACAAAGTTCCACATTTTAAGTATAATTACAAATAATAGAGATAAATACCTACAATAATAAAATTATTGTTTATTTATTACGAAATAAATTAATACAATTTCATTATAGGGTGGAAATCACAGCCGAGCAAGCAATATTTTGGTTATAAAATTGTAGTTTTGTTAATAATTCCTTTTTAAATCGGATATTATAATTATAAAAAAACAAAAACAAACTTTTATTGGATCGGGAGCTGCATCACAATCAGAACTTGATGAAGAAGCTTCGCTATGATTAAACAGGGCTAGAATCTCTTCGGACGTAGTCAAATCCTTTGGTATCTTCTGATCTTCATTCAATACGGTAGGGTCCACGACGTCCAATTCATTGTTCAGAAGCAGTTCTACCATTTCTCGGCAGTTGTTTTCGCAGGCCCAATGTAAAGCTGTATTTCGAGTGATTGGACTTTGAACATTTAAATCAACCTTAAAGAAAGTAATCAAATTTAAACTCCCAGTTGAGTGTTTTGATAATTACAAAATAATAACAAATTAATCAAAACCGATATTGAAAAAATTAAAATATATAAATTGGACAACTTACCTTTCTCCTCAGCATCTGTTTGGCAATTCTTAAATTCCCTAAATATGATGCTTCTCTTAAAACTTCACTCCTCATTATCCGAAGATTCTAAAAAATATCAAGGTCAATTTCAAGGTCAATTTCAAGGTCAATATCAAGGTCAATTTCAAGGTCAATATCAAGGTCAATTTATTAAATACATATAAACATACATTTTAATATTTATCATTACCGAACTCTTTTAAATATTTCTTTATTGCAGTCTCTGTTAATTAATCTCAAAAGTACAAAATAGCTACAAATTGTGAATAAAAATAAAACTTTCTCAAGATTGGATTTTTAATAAAGAAAAATCAAGAGGAAGTGGACATCTACTAGATAAGAACAGTCTATAATTAATTGATTCGAATTTTTAAAAAAATATTTAGATTTAGTAATATTTTGAACAAGTAGGTACCTACTAGTAGATCATATGGAATTTGACATTAATTTTTTTATTAAATTGTAAAATAATTAGAAAAAAAAGATAGCTTATAACTAATAAAAATATAATAGCTAATTAACGTACATCATTATAGAATTGTTCCGGAAATTCCGGTAAATTTTTATGTTGATTCCTGCAAAAAAAGAAAAAAAATAGTTGAAATCTACAATACCAAAGAAAATCGGTAAAACATTGTATAAATGATCATTATAAGTAGGTATGATTAAAATTTGAAGTCAAATACTAATGAAATACTAATACAAATACTACCTCAAAAACTGCATTGTTTCACTGTCAAATTAATTGATAAAAAATTTGCAGAATTTAATGATACACTTAGTAAATTAACATTTGTTCCAAATAAAATATTAATTAAACATTCAATATGCAGTTGTCTTAAGAAATGTCTACAGACTTTTACCATTTACTCTGACACATAATATTATGTGCCATTCCACAATTTCTAATCATTTCATAAACAAAAATCTTCATTCTTGGAATAGAATCTGAACAATAGTCATATAACTTTTACAAGATTAGCTTGCAATTAGGTTTCTTATAAGAATAATTCTGTTTAACATAGGGACTGCTTTGACAAGTGTTTCAAATAATATAACATGTCTATATGTTACCTATGTGATATTTATTAACAAAAATTGTAAACCATGTAAGTTATTATTTATAAAATTAAATTCAATTATGACTTATAAAAAAATTTCATATTATTTCTATGATACTATGATTTCTGCAAGATTTAACAGTTATTGTAAATTGGTAAAAGATATTAGCTTTATCAATGTATTCAAAAATTAAATTTTTAAGTCATATGAGTTATAACCTTTAATGAATTAGTTGAAAACTTTCTGATATTTATGAATTTTCTTGTTCATATTTAAAAATCATATTCATAAAATTGGATAATATGTGACAATGTGAATTTAAATGGATAATTGATTTATCCACCATGATACTTTGTTTTTTAACACTAGAACTCCCAGAGCCATCAATTAACAGTAGTGTATTTTTATTTTATATATTTTGAAATAATGGCATGCATTTAATCAAAGATTGTTTTTTACTTTTAATATTTTATAGTTTCCTAAACAATACTTAAAAATATAGCAATTATCTATTACCATTAGCAAAATATAAGCATAAATATAACCTAGAATTCCCATAGGTGTCAATTGATGGCTGTGAATGAAACAATGGAAACACAGGCGACTTATTATGTCTGTATGTGTTGTGAATAGGTATTAGCTATCACTTCAACGTAATGTAGAAATACCAGCAAATAATAACAAGAAAAAGAAGCCTGACACTGTACTACAATATAACAAAAAAAGTTGGAGTCGATATTGTTGATAAGATGTTATGCAATCATGTTAGACATGTCTATAAACAATGCATGGATTTTATATAAAGAAACTACAAATTCTACAATTAGTCGGCGTAACTTCATTGAAAAGCTATTTGAAGAAATGACAAATGAAGTACCAAATAGACAATGGCAACCTCATGCAAGAGTACCACCAGCAGCCATATGCACAAAGCTCCGTGAATATTAGTTGGTCTCAGCTTGTTTTCACGGAGTTGGGGGACAATTATTTGTGCAACTCGGTTTAAATAAAATGACTAACTTTTGGTATTCTTGAACAATATAATATCTCACCTATAATAAATTCACCTAAAATATCCGGAACGAAATATATCATAAATTTATCAAGTCGCATATAACGAGGACGTTAGTTTAATTTTAAATATATATCCAAGCACTCATTCGATTTTGCACCAATTAAAATAGAGATTCACAGAACTCCGTGAAAATTAGCTGGGTAACCTGTGCAAACAAAGTTAGGTCAAAATTCGCCCAACTTTCTGCAAATACTCACCCAACTTGTTTTGAGAATTCGTTTTCTGAAGATTTATGCTGAACTTTGAGTTGTGCAAGTAAAAACATTGTTTGCGGAGCTTTGTGTATATGGCTGCAGCAAATATTCCACAACTTTAACCTAGAATGCAGTGCAAAGGTAGATGTAACAAAAATCAAACACTCGACAGGTGTAGTGGATGTCTCAAAGCAATGTGTGGAAAATGTTTGGTGAAATTTTGTCAAAATTGTATTTAGAGTGACAAGTATTTTAATATTAGTAATTATGACTATTGTTTGTTCCGCTGTTATTATTGTTCTCCTATGTGTTATGATATCATTATATAAACTAATTTTGTTCCAATAATCTTATATTATAGTTGCAACAACTAAAAATAGCATAACATGTAAATAATAAAGAAAATAATATGTTTACCATCAATAGACAGCAATGGGAGTTTTAGTTTTAATTAGATTAAACAATGGCTTATTGGTTTGCAGCTGTCAGCAGAAGTGAAAGGGATGATATTTTGTTAAATTTAATATCTTCAAGTACAAAGAAAGCAGAAAAATTAGCTAAGATGAGATTAGTGGAATTCATGATGTCAAGGAATCCACAAGTCAGCCTTATTACTAGTATCTTATAAGTGTATTAAAAAAGAGAAAAATATCAGCATGTCAGAGCATCTTTTGTAACATATGCAAATCCAAAGTTCTGTAACTGTGCAAATGACAGATTTATGGTTAGATGATATCTGGATAGACAATACTATCTAATATGAATTTAGAAAATAATTCTGTAAATAATGTGTTTAATAATTCTATTCATTTTAAGTTTGTACTTGTAATTAATGAATTTATTATTTCTGTGAACACATTCCATAAGGTGGACCAAAGGAAATTAAAGGATCTTATAGAAATAATAAATGTGTTTACAAAAATAATTAATAAGGTTACAAATTTCTAATTATAATATATTTATTAATGTAATATAAAAAATATATTTATATTATTACTATAGTGCTGCCTAAATTAGACCTAGTGCATAGGTAATAATAGTAAATCTAATATAATAACAGTATTTAAATCCCCAATATTTTGTTAATATGGCTGTTTAATTCAAATTCTTAGCCAAATTTTAAATATTTAAAAGATTTATTTCTATAAAAAGTTTGGAAGTTGTGCTGACAAGCAACTGGCAACCAATTTTTTTTCTACAGTTAAAGTAATCTACTGTCCTCTGTCTCTTACCCACACTATTTATTTAGTAAGTTTTTTATCTTCTTTTTATTGTTATGCCACCTATCTTGAAAGTAGGGACCTATAATTGTCTCGGGCTAAGAGCAACCTCCAAACTACATACCCTCATCCAAGACATCAATAATTACCAACTAGAGAGTCTATCCATTCAGGAATCTCATCACAACACAATCACATATCATCACCCACAACGGCTCCAGCTACAATGTTTACCTCCACAGTAACGCCATGTCATCCATAGAGGAATCAGTATCATACACTCCTTAGCCATTACCATGACCCATACACCCATAACAGACGACATACTTCTCAGCAAAACAAAGCTAATAGGCAAAATCCTTTCACTCATCACTGCATATGCCCCTACACTCAACCAAAGCACCAGCAACCCAAAAGTAAGAACCAATTTCTACAACACTCTTGACTCAATCCTCAACTCCATACCAAACCACCACACAGTTTTAATACTAGGAGACTTCAATGCCAAGACAGGCTCTGCACATCACGACCTCCCCAATACCATAGGCCCATTCGGCAAAAAACATCTCAACACCAATGGCAAAGCACTCACCAAACTCACCACCAAACATAACTTTATAGCAACAAATACCCTCTTCTATCATAAACTAGCACACCGCTCCACCTGGACATGCACCCAAAAAAAAACTCTTATACAACAACAACCCACACATCAACCCCATTAGAAACCAAATCAACTACATATTCATAGGAAATAAACATTGCTCTCTCATTACAAACACTCACTCATACAATGGCACTGATACCCCAAGTGACCATAAACTTGTTATTACTACAAAAAAACTATCCTGGCACAATTTTTTTCACAAACCACCCCCACTCCCATCCAAAATCAACACAGCAGTTCTCTAAAATCCTTGACACCCACTCAAAAGCCGCAAAATCAAAGCCCTCCTCAGCATGAGAAAATTCAAGTCCATTTTCAACAACAATAAACTAGCCAACAAAATAAAAATGTGCATTTTCAATACATATACCAAAACCATTTTCCTATATAATTCCAAACTTTGGACCATTACCCCCATCGTAGCCAAAAAACATAAACTCCTTCCATTGTCACTTCCTAAGATATGCTCTAGGCATCATCTACCCCACCACTATCTTTACCAACAAGCTTCTCTAACTGACAAAACAAATACCTTGGACCACCATCATTA
>JAUZNC010044647.1:0-16715 GCA_034780395.1 Vannuccia rotundouncinata | reverse complement strand
TAGCGAATCATGCACTCCATTTTTCTATTGCAAGTTGCATTTATTACATTTAGTGAATCATGCGCTCCATTTTTCTAATGCAAGTTGCATTTATTACATTTAGTGAATCATGCGCTCCATTTTTCTAATGCAAGTTGCATTGATTACATTTAGTGAATCATGCGCTCCATTTTTCTATTGCAAGTTGCATTTACTACATTTAGCGAATCATGCACTTCATTTTTCTATTGCAAGTTGCATTTAATACATTTAGCGAATCATGCACTCCATTTTTCTATTGCAATTTGCATTTACTACATTTAGCGAATCATGCACTCCATTTTTCTAATGCAAGTTGCATTTACTACATTTAGCGAATCATGCACTCCGTTTTTCTATTGCAAGTTGCATTTACTACATTTAGCGAATCATGCACTCCGTTTTTCTATTGCAAGTTGCATTTATTATCATTTAGCGGATCATGCACTCCGTTTTTCTAATGCAAGTTGCATTTATTACATTTAGCTAATTCGCTAATCATGTACTCCATTTTTCTATTGCAAGTTGCATTTACTACATTTAGTAAATCATGCACGCTTACGGCATCACCCTCCTAGCCGCCTTGTTGATAACATAATTGGCCTGCGGTTGGTGCATTCGTGGAGCGTTGTTATGTCCTGCAAAATGCAATTTCCTGTAAGGTTCACTTTTATTCATACTACCATGAGAAGTGATTGACTAACCTCCAGCAAGAGTCACCTTTGCCCTGGTCGTGGCACTTCCTACGATGTTTGAAGCAGACATCTGGTACCAAGAAGCATCCCCAGTTTCAGCGCTGCCAATTGTCAAAATAGATTCTCCGCCGCTAGTTTCGATGAATATGCGACGGTTATCTCCGTGTAAGATTCTAAAAAGAATTGATCAACTCCATCAATTAATCATTTATTTCTTTCGGTTCATAATTTTATAACGAGAATATTAATGCAAAACTGGAAAAAAGAACAAAGCAAGAATACAGCTGAACATACTTTCCATCCTTCTGCCAGGAAATCATCGGCAATGGGGCTCCCTCTGCGGAACCTCTGATAGAAAATTCCTGGCCCGGATGAACCGTGATCGAGTGAAGTTTCTCAATAATTCTGGGTGGCATCGTGAACTCCTTCTGCTGGACCGTCATGCGGACTTGGCAAGTGGCCTCCCCGCCTTTGTTGGTGGCAACACAGGTGTAACTTCCACTATCTGCGGCGCGAACAGCCGGGAAGAGCATCGAATGCATCCCTCCTTCGTTCACGATTATCTGTAAAGATTATGCGCAGTTTAACCAAACGTTTCTATAAATGAAAATACCAAAACAATGGTATTTAAACCGTCACCTTGTGGTTGGCATCGTCAAATATGTGCATACCATCCTGCAGCCACGCCACGTCCGGTGGAGGCCGTCCACTTATCATACAATTGAGGCGCACCACAGCCCCTTCTTTGGCCTCCACATCAGCAGGCCGCTGGCGAAACACCGGCCGCACCAACTTCTCCTCGACTCCTTCAATCTCGTCGGAGCGTCGCCCTCTGTCCCGCCGAAGATGGTTGAGTTGACGGAGGGTGTCCCGAGAGACGAAGCTGCTGTCGTCGACCTCCCCGGTGGTTTCCACTGAAACCAGTGCGGAACAGGCGTCCCACCCGAAGGTGTTGGAGGCTCGCACTGTGTAGAACCCAGCATGGTTGGAGCTGGCGCTTGCAATGCGGAACATAACCCGGCCATTCTCCTGAAGGGATCAGGCAACACTCGATAACGCTGGATAAAACCCTTTTATGTGAACTGGTTTTCTTGATAACTTACATCCAAATTCATGGAAACTTGACCGTCTGGTTTGATGAGCTTGCCTTCATGATACCACTTAATCTTGGGCGGAGGACCCCCCTGAGCCCACGCTACCATTGTCACCTGTTCTCCTTCGCGGACACGAACATCGCTCAGCTTCTGGACAAACTGCGGTTTCGGCTTGCTCGTCATTCTCGGCTGAGAAGCCGCCTGGAACATGAGCTGTGGGTTCTGCGGTGCTGAATGCTGCATTGAATGGTGCATCGGTTGGACGGGCTGGACGGGAGCGGGTGCCGTATTCCCACCGGAGTACAGAGCATTGCTCCTCTTGTCAGGACGTCCGCCCATTCCAGGGAATCCTGGAGCTCCCAGGCCAGCGTAGGAGACCTCAGGACCTTGTTGTTGCGATGCATCTCGTTCCCAGGGGTATACAACAGCCCCATTACCACGGCTGCCCGCCGGGGCTCCTCCTCCTAAAGTGGAGTAGCCAGAACTGTTGTTTGCTTGATAACCACTGTAAGGGTCGTGCTGACCAGAGTTGTTACTTGGAGAACCGTACTGAAAACGCGGAGGACACATTTCAGTTCACACAGTGCAATGTTTCACACTCTTTCTCTTAAAAGTAACTATCTAATCTTTAAATAAAAACATATTAAAAATACAAAATGTTTGATAACAGCCAAATAAAAGCACTCGATGTAAAATTAACCGCTAAAATAAAGACTAAATGGAATTAAAACTAAAATAGATGTCTTCGTCCATGAAATAAAATTTATACATTCCACAGAAACTTTTTGAAAATTGGTATCTTTCTATTGAAGTTAGAATTCTATTTGGTTTTTATTTAAATAGCGGTTAATCTTACACAGAGTTCTTTTTATTTTATTATATTATTACATTTCATGTATTAGTTTATTTTATTATCACTCTAACACCAAATTAAATAATTTAAATAATTCAATTTCAGTAAATCAAAATTTATTGTAGGTACAAATCTGAATATCTAGACAATTATTGTTATTTTCACATTTTTTTGTTAATAAAATAATTTTTATATCCAGTTAATCTTGTAAATACAAATTTTAAAACGTTTATTGTGTGATTAAACAAATATTTAAAAGTTTACACTCTAAAACATTGCAAAAAATTGAGCATATACGGTTTAGGTAGAAGTGAAGATTTTTATAAATAAGTTTTTATTTGTAATATATATATATATATGAGTTAAATATAAAAGTGACAAGCTATTTATTATTAAGTAAAAATTAAGAATATGCAATTCTGAATTAATAAATAGTCAGTACGTAGATACACACAGTTTAAAAGAACACGATACATGATTATATTTCGTAGGGTCCCCTCCAGATTAAAAGAATGTTCTGATAACACAAAGACGATCAAAATTAAATGCACACACATAATATAAGAAAAAGTAAAACAGCAATACGGATGTTTGTATGAGTATTATGTTGAGCGTCGAATATCTATCTATCTGTAACTGAAAAAATATTGCAAACTAAGAAAGCACACCCCGAAATGAGGTGAATAAATAAATTAGGCCTAAATGTTATAATTTTTACTCAAAAAGCGTACTTCAAAGTAATTGTAAAAAGCCATAATGATTCATGAATGAATTTTATATTCTACTTAATTAAATAAGGCACACTTTGAAATAAGCGATGAACAATTTAGCTGCAACAACATGAACAAATTGACTGAAATCGAAACTGAAAATAACGAAAAAGAACATTATAAGTAACGTCAACATTATATAATTAATAAATAAATTACTAGTAAGTTATTCTCACTAAGTTTTATGGTTTTGTTAGATCATTAGAGGCTTCTGCAGAAATAAGTTACCGAGATTACATTCGACTGATTTCTGAAAGGTAAATAACAAATCGTGTTTTATTTAATTCTACTAATACTTGTTATTTTTTACTCACCTTCATCGTCAAGAACTGAGCCATAATGACCACACAGAGAGCAAGGTGTTGTTCTGCGAATGACGTCATATTGGTCTGGACAACGTCACAACCTTCGGGGCTGTATCCTGACCTCATTTGAGAAGATTCCTCCACCATTTCTAAAGTGTTGTCTGACCGTGGGTCAATATCTGTCTCACTACATTTTGAATAAGTTATCACGTTGGCGGACTCAGTTAAGCCATCTGCAACTAAGACCAATATGACAGAATAAGCAAAGCTGCACTTTGAATTGACCACTTCTTCCATAAAACTTACCTTCAATAACAATCTGAGTGGATGTCTGTATCTTACAAATCATGTTGTTGACAAGGCACGCATATTCTCCAGAATCATTTGGACTCAGCTTCAATATCCGGAGGTAGGCTACGCCATCTGAATCTTGAAAGCCAAATTCCAAACGTTCAGAGGGGACCAGTGGGGCACCATCAAGGGTCCAATTGATGGTTACAGGACGTTCTCCTTCGATGCCACACGTAAGACTGATCATTTAAACAATAGAAAATATATTAATACATTCTTTTTGGTCATTTTTTTTTGAGCACAAAATGTCATTTAAAAAAAATAAATATCGCAATAAATACAATTTTGTCTTTAATTTAGATTTTATAAATTATTTTGCAGGAATAATAAATTTAAAATATTCTTTAAAATACAAATAAAATATACAATAAGTAGTATGAAATAGTTTTTAAAAAAGTAATTACGTCACAAACTCGCGCTCTGATTGGTCTAAATAAAAATTTGAAAAATCTCATTAAATCAATTATTTCTAATTTCGACCAATCAGAGCGCGAGTTGATGACTTAATGTCAATTTTTGAATGATGAATCATGATCTGGATACTAAATCCCAATATATCAGCATTGTCAATAAACCTTTACTGTATATCAATGTAGTTTTAATTATCTGTCACCTGAGCGCCTCCCCAACTTGTTTCCTGACTTTTCTTGGAAGTATTTCTCGAAATCCTAGCTGATGTCCTCCAACCCCCTCCTGATTATCGCCTGCATCTCCCTCCAGAGTTTCTGCATCGGTTGTTGAATAATCTAGAGTCCTTGAAGTCGATGTTTGAAATTCGGCACTTGATAACATATTTGGCTGCGAAAGATATGCAAATCGAAACCTCTAGATAAACTTAATTAAAGGAATTGACGCGAATCAAACTTACTTCCATGGACAAGCTATTATCTGTAAATGATTCACTTAATCCATATGGATCATGACTCAGATCCGCGTCCTCGGAATACATCTCAGAGGATTCCAACTTGAGTTCAGCACTGGTCTCAACTCGCCCCCCTCCATTTTCAGCAACACACCGATACACTCCCGCCCAATTGGGTCTAGCTTCTAAAAGCGATAACCGGGCCAGTCCGTTGTGTGATTCAAAACGAGCGGTGAATCCATCTTCGCGTCTTATTGGAACATCATTGTGGAACCAAAACACACTGGCACTAGGACTTCCTGGATCTAGGAGACATGTAAAAGTGACTTCACTGCCGTGAAAAACGATACGATCAGTAAGAACGTCCAATATCTTTGGTGCTCTAATGGATCCCTTACGAGAAACATCATGGCCAGTTTGAGATAATTCTAGTTGGCATTGCGAAACCACCCTATCGGCAAAGGTGAAAGCTTCACAAATTATCCTTCCAACGTGGTTAGTCCCCATAGCTGAAATCACTAATTCTGAGTGGTTTAAGGTCGTGATCAGCTTGTATTCACAGTTATCCAAACTTGGAGCAATTTCTTCATCATTTAAATACCATCTAAATGCAACCGGTCCACATTTTGGATCAATCTCGGACACGAATGAAACTATTTGCCCATATTCTGCCTCATAGACAGCTGGAATTGTGGTCACAAAAATTGGAGTGGCATTTGATAATAAAGAGACCTTTGAAGTGGTCACACCCAAATCGTTTTCTGCCCGAAGAATCACTTCACCAAAATCTTTGACGTTAAATTTTCGAATATTAAGAATGCTTCCTTGCTTGTGGTTTGTTATGTCGTAGTTAGTCGAAGGTACAGCATGTCTTCCATTGATGTACCAGGAGAATCTTGGAAGAGGGTAGCCAGCAACTAAACACTCCAGTCTTAAAGTAATAAATGAAAATAAAATAGTTATAAAATACAAAAATTCAATTAGAAGGGTAGTCTTGAGTACCTGACGCTTTCGTTTGGAAGAACACCAACTTCACCAGGAAGATGTTTGGTGATTATTGGCGGTTGTTCCTGTTTTGTTTGAGAGTCTAAAATAACAGATAAATGAATAAAAATTCACTTCACATGAAGAAGCTTAGGAATGTATAATAACTAACCCAGAACTTGAAGAGTAGCCGATGATTCAACAGATCCCATTGCATTTGTTGCTCTGATTGTAAATAATCCACCGTGCGAGTTCTTCACTTTGGTCAGTCGGAGAATTTGTCGGCCCTCTTCTTCGACAATCTTTCAATTAATGTAGACAATTTTTTGTTTCAAATTTACTATCAATGTCTTTAAAAATCAAAATTTAATTAAGGTTGTGCCAGAGTGGTTTGAAGATTTTGTAATAATTTTATGGATGTACAGATGACGTTAATTAAACAGTTAAATACCTTTAATATATAACAGATCAATAACAGTTAAATACCAGATTATATATAACAGATAAATAACAGTTAAATATCAGCTTACATATAACAGATAAATAACAGTTAAATATCAGCTTACATATAACAGATAAATAACATTTAAATACCAGCTTACATATAACGGATAAATAACAGTTAAATATCAGTTTACATATAACAGATAAATAACAGTTAAATACCAGCTTACATATAACAGATAAATAACAGTTAAATACCAGCTTACATATAACGGATAAATAACAGTTAAATATCAGTTTACATATAACAGAAAAATAACAGTTAAATATCCGCTTACATATAACAGATAAATAACAGTTGAATACCAGCTTACATATAACAGATAAATAACAGTTCAATACAAGCTCACACATAAAAGTTAAATATATAATAATAATTCAAGATCTTAGGCTCATAATAAATAATTTTTGTTAAAAGATTAAATCATGATACAAAAGTAGATAAACGTGAAGTATTTAAATTATATTAACCTTGTAGACAGGACTGTTTCGAATTGGCTTATCATCCTTGAACCATTCGAATTCTGGTTCTGGACGACCTTCTATCACTGCTAGAAGACTTACATCATCACCGGTGTTGACCGTCACAGAACAGAGAGGTCGAATTACTTCGGGAGCCTCTTCCTCAACTGATGATCAACAGAGAAGAAATCCATAAATCGAATTATTCATTTATATTTTACTTGAAAAAAAATCAATTTAAGAATAAGTGGGACAAAAACATAATTATGTTGACAAATCTGAACGAAAAACTTACCAATACTGAGCAGACTTGATTCAATTGATCTTCGGAGGTCACCTAAACAGTAACAAACAGTTCTTGTAATATGCACCGTTATTGAATTATATAATTGTTATATAACTGTTATATCTTTGTTATGTAACTGTTATGTCTCTGTTATCTCATTATGGCAGTGTTATGTCCAACTAAAGGTAAAATAACTCACTTTTAACAATGAGCATCGCAGGACACACAACTCGTCCAAGTGTATTAACAGCCACGCATTCATATAAACCTTGATCCTCGGAGAGAGCGCCACAGACAACAAGACTGTACTGAGGAGGATCGGCGATCATTCTAATGTGAGGATTGGGAGCAGCAGGTAGGCGCCAACCGTTCCTTTGCCAAAAGACGTCGGGTACTGGCTGTGCAGTCACCCGACATGTCAAAGTCACCTTTTCTCCAACGGTAACTTCGGAGTTGTTGCAGACTTGAAGAATGTGGGGTGGGTGCATGGTGTCCTCCGATTCACAGGAATTGTGAGATGATGGCCCGGGCATGTTTTCTGATCATTGACAAGACAACATATTTAACATTGATAAAATTTATAATATATAGCGTACAAAATATCTCTTTACCAGAGATAACAACAAGCCGAGCCCTGGAGCTGGCACTTCCAATGAAGTTGCACACAGTCACCGAGAAAAGACCCACATCTTCAGGGAAGACTTCTGGTATACGGAGAACGCTTCTACCTTCAAGAGTGTTAATCTGTAAAGAACCATTATCAACTTTGAGAAAACTATTCCAGTAGAAGATGTGACCCAGCGTTAAAAATCACTCACAAGAAAGTCATTTGAATTATTAATGGAAATTCCTTCACGAAACCAATTGACTTGAACTGTTGGGCTTCCAGAGAATTCTATGCTGAACCTAAACGATAAGAAAAATCATTAATTTTGTTTAAAGGATTCAAAATTAAAACTAACTCAAATCTTACTCTGCTTCTTTGCCTTCTTCTATTTCAACATTTTTCAGCATCTTGGTTATGTCCGGCGCGTAGACCTTTCTTGTGACAACATCCTCCACCTGGTTGAGAGTTGTCTTCTGTTCAGAATCTGAAAACACCGGTCAATGTCGGATAAATTATATGAAACTTATTGCGCACAAGAAAAGGATTAGATAAAGATAATCAAGAAAATTAATCGAAAGTTAATATTCTATGTAGTTCTAATATCGTTATAACATATTTATAGAATCTTTTACCAGAAGTATGACAGGCTGTTGGCGTAATTGATTGAGAATGTTGATTCAACTGGTCAGACTTTGATGCAACTGAATTTTCCTCATGAGAACTGAAAGACACCGACAGTAGGATTTCAGATAGAATATCATTTACGTTTATTGTAAAGTTAGTCATATGTTTAACCACAAATAAATAAATTAAATACACCAAATTATTTATAATACAGAACATTTTGAATAAATAAAAAACACTCGCCTACTATAATTTAAAAAAAATAAATGAGTATACATGTGTAAACAATAATAAATATCAATAAAAATAAACAACTTGCTAATAGGTATTCACCAAACTAAAGGTAGGTCCACTTTTCATGAGGATGAAACCATGCGCAGGGGATGTAATGTATTTTAAATGGAATATCTACGAGTTGATAGTTGGGTGCCTAAAGGATCAAGTATCGGGCTTTTGAAAGACCTACCTGACAACCGTTTCACATGACGGTTCTTGGTCACATACAAGACTGCAAACAAAATGCACAGCATCCTTCTAGTCAGAAATAATCAATAATGTAGATTTTATTTGTTTTGACAATATTTTAACCAATAAATTATCAGTTAATATGACTTGTTTTATTGAATGATAAATTGTAAAAAATTTAGGAAATATTATTGCATTGCATTTTAAAGCAATGAATAAACGTTATAACTATAGTTGAATCAGTTAATAAAAAAATAAAAAGTCATTGATTACCTCAATTCCACTTTATTACTCTGCTCTTGTCCCTGGGTATTCTGGACAACGCAGTGATAAGCACCTTGGTTACCATGGAGGAAGAAGTCAATTTCCAAAGAGCCATATCCGGCATCAAGTCTGCTTCGTTGGTGAGGTTCTACACAGACAAATATTTCATCTTTTTAATTATTTGTCTAAGAAATTAAGGATATTCCACTAAAATGTTGATCATATTAGGTTTACTCACGATTGTCCAAGATTGAATCATTGTGATACCAAGTGACCCGTAAGGTTGGATCATTTAGAGGAGCAACTTGTGTTTCTAATAGAACAGAATCATTTAGAGTGATCATCCCAGTTGGGTGAGAAGTGCACGACAACGGACATCTGTATACAGGGTGTTGCCCATTGAATGTGTTAGAATCTGATGCTCCATTTCTGGACTGGTTGCTGAGCCAGGGCGCACCTCCATTTTGGTTCCCGACGCCGGCGTGTCTAAATGAATAAGAAGTTGTTACAACACGACGTACGCGTTCTTCATTAATTGATTTAGTTTTATACTACATTGAAAACGTAAATATGATTATTTTCTTAATTATGGCGTTCTATTAAATATTTAAACTGTTGAAGGCTACTCACGAATTTTGATTGTCTGTCTGGTTGGAATCCCGATAATGCACGCTGGACATATTCGAAGTTGTACCTAATAAAGATAATTTTAGAAACTTTTAGAGCACAATTTCCCTCTTCTATACAATATAGTGAAAGGAGCATACCGGCTCTGATGACATTGAGTCTGGCCCTGGTGATGGCATTCCCTCCAGAGTTGATGGCGGTACATTGATACCATCCAGCATCTTCATGGCGAACATCAGCAATTTGAAGAATTGTTGCATTCCCTTCAACGTCAATGTGAATGCGCATACCATCAGGGTTGAGTGGCCTAATTACAATGAAGTTTTTATATTGTGGTTATTGAATGCCGTAATTATTAAATAATCCGTCATTGACTAACTTTCCATCCTTCTGCCACGAAATAAGAGGCAAAGGGGAGCCTTCTGCAGCCGCTCTGAAGTTCACAGTCTGGCCCGGAAGAACATCCATCGCCTGAATCTTCTCCACAAAGACCGGCTTACTAGAGGCCGCCTTAGGATGGACCGAAAGCTTCATCGTGCAGGTGTCTTCGCCACCTTTGTTTTTAGCAACACCCGTGTAAGTACCAGCGTCGGATGCCTCCACGGAATTGAAAATGAGAGAACGAACTCCGCCTTCGTTGATCACCAGCTGAAATCATTCAATTGATGAAAAGAATTTGCTTAAGATTGTTATTCAACTGTTGTTATTGTAGTGTAACGAACCTTGTGCCTCGCATTATCCACTACAAGTTGTCCATTCTTGTACCAGTTGAGTTCCGGCATTGGTCGTCCCCCGACGACACATTCAAGTCGAAATGCCGATCCTTCCACCAGCTCCTTGTCGGTGGGCCGCTTACGAAACACTGGACGATCGCAGCCCTCTATAGTTCCTTTAGGGGCGGACAGTTCAACACAGACAAGACCCGAAGAAGTTTCTCTGCCGGCTGAATTGTAGGAACAAGCGGTGTAAAATCCGGCGTCTTGAGATCGAACTTGCTGAACCGTTAAGATGGCGTGCCCTTCCGTCTGTTAATAGAACAAGTTGGCATTCCCAATTTTAGATTAGTAGAAAGTTAGGACGAAGTCTTGACCGAACAAAGGATATTTTATTCGAACAAAGGCCCCCCCATTCTTTGTTTGGTCCAGACCTCGTACTAACCTACTACTTAGATTTAAAAATTTTAAAAACAAGTTAAAATTGATACAATAGCTCATAAACAGAACAAAAGATTGAATCAAGTCAAGTCTTGTTACCTCAACACAAAACCCAATTCTCTCCGTCCTCTTGATCGGACGTCCATTATGAAACCACTTGATCTTGGGTTTAGGACTCCCAACCACCCTACAATCAAGGACAAGTCGGCCTCCTTGTTTGAGCCGCGTGTCTGCAACTTTGGCAGAGAATTGGGGCGCTTGAGAACGCGGACCTCTGAAAGCGGATGAATGCAAGTCCTCGTCTGAGAAGATGTCCGAACCAGCGCCGTGAGGGGTCAACAGTTGACGTTCAAAGGAATCCACCTGAGGCAGAATGGAAATAAGTTATATCAACGATTATTTATTCATTGAGGATTGTATATTAAACCTACATCAAAATCCTCCAATGATGGCTTCCTGTTAGATGGTCCTGGACGTCCACTAGCGAGCGCTTTCTGATAAGGAGCTGGAATACCAAGAGGACGCGGCCTAGACAAGGGCTTCTGGCGAAACCTGTCCTCCAGTTCGTTGACCACGCACCGGCGTTGTTCATCTTGTGGAGTGCTGCCTCTGGAACTAGAACGTCTTGTGTCGCTGGTGGGAATTGATCCGGATCGCATGAAGCGATGGTAACTGCAGTTTGTAATACAGATTGAGTTATATTTACCGATTTTGAAGGAATGTGTTGTGCAGTAAAAAGTGGATTTCTGAACGTTATTAAATTACATTTTTGCCATATATGATGTTTTTTGAACGTTAATAAAAAATGTATTTTTCAATGAATACGGAAGGATTAATTCTCACAGATGTTCCGGTAAAAGTTGAATTGTGGCGCACGTCTCTCCTTGAGGGTTTCTGGCTAACATCTTATATTCCCCCTGATCTTCGGGTAGACACATATTGATGATGAGGGTGACTTCTCCAGTGTTCGGTTTATGCATCATTTTGTGTCGGGAACTCGTCTGAATTTCAATTCCTAAAACAGAGAGATCAGAGATAAAAAACATGACAACAAGAGACTAAGAATATCAAACTTCAGAAGACAACCAAGACTGAACGAGTGTTTAAAAACTGACCATTTCTGTACCAATTGACCGTCGGAACTGATTGGGACCTGAGTTTGGTCTCCATCATGACCGTACAGCCCTCAATCAGGAGAAGAGCGGGCGGTATTCGGCCCACAATCTCCGGCCGGCCATCTGCAGGGCCTGGCTTACCTCCTGCTGAAGAATAGTTTTGAGGAAAAGACCTGACTGACACGGGGGGCCATCCAGGACCGTCGGTTAAAGGCCGTCCTGCGCTGGTTTGGGGCTGGTTCATGGGCGATATCTTGGACGGTTGAGTTCCTGCACACAAGAAATGGGTACACTCTTAAAGAGTTGTGTATTCCCGATGAGCGTATTCCCGACAAGCCTACCTTCTTTGTTGAGAACCGTGAGAGTTGCCTCCGACTGAATCTTGCCCGCTGCATTCTCCACAACACAGAGAAATCGTCCACTGTCGTCCCTGAAGACTTCTGGTATACGAAGCGTGCTGTTGAGGCCGTGCGAGGAGATGATATAATCAGGGCACTTGTCTAGCCGAACTCCTTCTCTGAACCAGGTATACGTGGGAAGGGGATCCGCTAAAACTTGAACTGAGAAGGTGACTTGAGAACCCTCCTTGACCCTCTGACTATCCATTCGCTAAAATGAAAAGAAAAGAGTTACACTTTGTGTTCCACGTAATCCGGATAATCAAACTAGTCAAAGACCTTTGTAAGCTGCGGATGTTTGGACACGGGACGCATCATATTGGAAGAAGGCAGATCAACTGTCATTTCATACATTGGGTTGTTCGCCTTTTTAATGGGATTATTCACGTTGAAATTGAACTGAGATTTCTGATTGGTTGGAGTGATTGGGGGGTAATCACCGACCATAAAACCATTGATTGGTGGTCTTTTCCGATGAGACAAAGCGGGATTTGCTGAATTAAGAAAAAATAGAAGATTTAAACCTAACTTAAGAGGATGTAAAGATCAATAAAAGTAAAAAGCATCTTTTAAGAATGCTATTATAACCCGTCATGACAAATAATGGGCTGTCATAACAGGTCATGGGGAAAGAGAGACGGTCATAATCCGTCGTAGACAGTAATTGGCTGTCATAATCCGTCATACAGAGTAATAGGCTGTCATAATCCGTCATAAACAGTAATAGACTATCATAATCCGTCATAGACAGTCATTGGCTGTCATAATCCGTCATACAGAGTAATAGGCTGTCATAATCCGTCATACAGAGTAATAGGCTGTCATAATCCGTCATAAACAGTAATAGACTATCATAATCCGTCATAGACAGTCATTGGCTGTCATAATCCGTCATAGACAGTCATTGGCTGTTATAATCCGTCATACAGAGTAATAGGCTGTCATAATCCGTCATAGACAGTCATTGGCTGTCATAATCCGTCATAAACAGTAATAGACTATAATAATCCGTAATTCACAGTAATTGACTGTCATAATTCGTCATACAGAGTAATATACTATCATAATCCGTCATAGACAGTCATTGGCTGTCATAATCCGTCATACAGAGTAATAGGCTGTCATAATCCGTCATAGACAGTAATTGACTATCATAATCCGTCATAGACAGTAATTGGCTGTCATAATCCGTCATAGACAGTCATTGGCTGTTATTATCCGTCATATAGAGTAATAGGCTGTCATAATCCGTCATAAACAGTAATAGACTATCATAATCCGTCATAAACAGTCATTGGCTGTCATAATCCGTCATAAGCAGTAATAGACTATAATAATCCGCCATAGACAGTAATAGACTATAATAATCCGTCTTTCACAGTAATAGACTGTCATAATCCGTCATACATAGTAATAGGCTGTCATAATCCGTCATAGACAGTTATTACCTGTCACAAACGCATCATGGACAACAAGAGGATGAAAGTTGACAATTAAAATATTTATTTTAAAAATAGATAATGAAATAACTTACGCAGAACAGTTACCAAGCAAGAGGAGGAGATTTGTCCAGCAGCGCTTTTAGCAACTAAGTTGTATCGACCAGAATCTTCACGATACACGTCTGGAATCTCCAACGAATGGTAAGTGGAACCGTCTGTATCAAGAATTGTGGAGGGAGTGTTCATGATCTGGACCCCTTCGTGATACCTGCAGAAAAAGGCAAATGATACCACTAGAATTGTTGAATGAAAGAGTTTTATTATCGGCCACGTTCATATTTTGTAGTTTAAATAGTTGCTTAATATAGAAACTAAATGAAATGCTTTAATTAATCATTGTTCTATTCAAAGAAATAAATTTTCATTTGGTTTAAAGTTTACTAAGAAGTATATGATCTCCAGGAAAAAATAAATACATTAAATGTATTAAAAGCAATAAAATAAATTAAAAATTATTCGTTTTGAATTAATAACTTTTGTGATGTTTTATATCAAGCGTTCTCCTAAGTTTTCTTGATACCTTGACATGACTTATTGCATAAGAAAACGGAAAAAGATTACAATTTTTAATGTTATAAAGTTGATAAGATAATACTCACCAAGCGATACTGGGGGGCGGGTGTCCTGATATTCGGACAGTCAACCTCATAGGTTCCCCCTCACGAACACTGCAGTCAACAAGTTTTCGCTGGAAGGCAGGTGCTCCCACCTTCATGTTAACAGTGACTGTAGCACTGCTCTCTGCCAGACCCGCCAGATTGACTGCTTCACAAGTGTACTCACCTTCGTGCTCGGGACGAAGCTGTGAGACGATTAAACATGACAGATTAATAAATTTTCATTCATTTTCATTACAAGTTTTGTATTTCAAGTCTTTTTTTAAAGTATATCCTTCTTCAATATTGTTCTACTCCATTAAAATCTATTCAAGAAGAGAAAATAAATGAGTGCCATATTGACTCACAGAAAGAATAGTTAGGGTGACACGACCGTTGTCATTGGCGATGAGGAAGTCAGTTCCGCTGATAATGTTTTCTCCGGATTTGAGCCACCTGATGTCTGGAACTGGCTCCCCTTTAACCACTCCCTCCAGTATCGCTCTTGTTCCTGGATCAGCATCAATATAGCGGAGGGCTTTGGTAAACTGAGGTGGGTCCGCTTCGAAGTTGAACGGTACATCAATTGTGGAAAACTAGTTTGGAAGTGTGCAGTGGTATTTACAGTATTAATTCTTACTCATCAATTAAAAACAAAATTATTTTTAATTTCAGAAAATAATTTTTGCTCATCTAAAAAGTAAATTGAAGTTTATATATACTTAAAAATTTTATGAGAATTCCGGATACTAGATAACTAATATTTATTTACCTTTTGATGAACATGCTTTGTGAGATTACTCGAGAATTGTTCTTTCTGAAATTGAAATACAGTCATTTTCATACAGAATACATAGCCACTATTAATCCAAATAAAATAAATAAAAAACATTTTGCAATTTCAATCAGTACAGTAAATAAATATATTTGTAAGTTTGATTGAAACTTTGTAAAACTTTCATTTTTAACTCACTCGATTGTCAATTTGTTGATTAACCTGGTTAAGAAAAAGTTGTGGAACCATGGGGGTTACTTCCATGGAGTGTTGATGTTCCAATCGGGATTCGTAAGCTGAGTGAACTTTCAGTTCCCTTTCAATTGGAGCTTCAAGAATGGTTTTATAGCGATCCTCCTGAATACCGATATAAATCATTGCAAATGTTGAAAAAACAAATGAGTTATTTTAAGAATTACAATAGTGATAATTGTTTAACCACCCGACAATGATTAGTTAGATTGTACGAATTCAAAAATGAAGTATTTTTCTTGTTTGAAAGTTATTTTAAGGCGAACTGTTGCTGATAAGATGGTAAATATGTTCACAAACAACAAATATAAGGATATTGCGGTGAAGCATAACACCAATTAATAATGAAGTCACAATTTTATTTTGAAATACATTTCCATTGATTGAGATTTGTAAATATTTTTTGAATGCGAGTTAAAGCAAAAAAATAGATTTATTAAACTTTTTATAAATAGAAACAGAACGAAAACCAAGTTAATATCGATTAATATTAAAACATTTGCATCCAACACTGCAACATAAGATTAATGTATCCAAAAAACATTAGGTATTTACATTATCAAAATCATAAAGATGCTACTTGATTCATGGAATAAAATTAATTATTCTGTAAAATAGAGGATGATATTAACCTAAATATATAAAAAATTATGTTCAGTGAAAAGAACTACGAACCTTTCTTTTATCAGTCGAGGAACCAAAGTCGAAACAAAGAAATAATTTATAGCCCACTTGAAAAAGAGTAAAATGATGTTCTCGAAACGTCAGTTGAGTACACAAAACATGCCAATTAATGGAGGTGACGCCAATACGGAAACTAATCAATACAGTAATGTCCTTTTCTGTGTTTAACATAACTCCATAGCAATACATTTAAAACAAATTATGACTGAATACCAAGGATGTAAAAACAGAAGGAAATATAAAGAAAGTTGGGTAAAATGTATAATGAATAAAGAAGTTATAAAGTTTTCGAAAAAATAGCATTGAAGTAAATTAAAATTACTTCAATGTAAATGTGTAGCGAAATTTTTGCAGAGTGAGAAACAAAACTACTCCAAAGAAAAAGTTTTAAACTGTAGTGAAGAATCCTCAAATTGGATTACAGACGATACTTCTAAAAGATGACTATGTTCCAATGTGCTTTGTCCT
>JAUZNC010044636.1:0-16716 GCA_034780395.1 Vannuccia rotundouncinata | reverse complement strand
TTGTGAATTGCGAATACGAAATTCATAGCTGAATAAAATACTATGTAGCTACTGACAGTCTAACTGAACAGAAATCACTAGTGAATAACATATAGTCTATTTGCATAGTTGAATTAAATTGTATAAAATCAAGTAGAAACTAATTAATATCACTAGATTCATTATGGCAGCACAAGCAAGACGTACCTACAAATCTGTTAATATTATCATCAATAAGTTTCGTTACAAGAAAGATTATGCACGAAAAGAAAACATGTATTGGAAATGTATTACAAATGAGTGTCCATCACGAGCCATCACTCGTGTGATCGCTGATGCTGTTGAAGAAGTTGAAGTCTTGAAGAATGGGGTTCACAATCATGCAGCTCCAGACGATCAAGAACAATGGGTGACTGTTTTAAATGATCTTCTAAAATGATTTCCATTACGTCTTATTAATATTAACGACTGTTTAATATACGATTTTCTAATATACGATTTCTAATCACAACATCTTCTATACGACTATTTAATATACGATTATTTCAGTACGATTATTTCATTACGACTTTTTAATTACGATTTTTTCAGTACGACTTTTTAATTACGACTAAATTACAGACTACTCTTTAATAATTACGACTTTTTGCTGGGAACCCGAATAATTCAATGGTTACCTTTATACAATATATGGCAGAATGCATAGAACTGAAACAAATAAAAAGCAAATTAAGATGCATTATATTGCTGGTCGCACAATTATTTCTCTCATAAATAAACTATTACATTAGTTATAATCATAATATGCTTTTAATAACAATATATGTCTACAATTATATGTATTTGAAAAAATTTTGGACAGCTTATATAATTAACCAATATCAATAATATGGAACACCTTGACCTAGACTTTATAGTTTCATATATACATTACATTCATTTCAATTTATATAATTAACATAGTTTTGATAGTGCGGTGCCCAATTTTTAATAAAAATCATTATTAAAATAATTGGCGCAAACTATGTTGCTAGCTGTAGAGAAATTGATTTTCTAAAACTTTTATTGTAAAAAACATAGTTTTATAATTGTTCATCTAATGTCTATGGTAAAAACCAAAATCATTTTTATTTTTAATTTGGCTCAATTTCAATAAACAATGTTATTGTTTATTTGGAGCCTATTAATTGTTCTTTATAATTAAAGAACGGTTAGGTGCAGACTAAAAATACAGCGTTCTACTTTATAGGTAGTACCTAATTATTTGAAATAACAAAATAATATTACAATAGTTCTTTAAAATATCTAATAATTATCTTGGTTGTGGACGAATTATAAGTAAAGAAATAAAAGAATGCAATGAACATCGTTATCCGAATCTTTTAGTTCTATTGAAGATAACCGCTACATTACCGGTGTAATCATCAGTATGTGAAAGAACCTTCTATGTTATGAGACGGTTAAGAACTTAAATACGCACAACAATGTCAACCGAACAACGCTTGTCGAAATTGGCAAATGTGAATATTCACAGTGATCATTCTGTGGACTATATCATGGTACTGTGGCACAAAAGTTTTTTAAATTGCATCCAAGGAAAATTCATTTTAGAAATTTGGTTTTGATGATTAGTGTACATAACTTTTTAGTCCAATTTTGTATTTTCATTTGAGAAAACGTTTTTAAATTTACAATTAATAAATCTGTACATATTGATATAACATAACAGAAATTTATTTTTAATCTTTTATAGCAATTGGCTTAAAAAATAAAGTGCTCCTAATTTTGTCGTTAGAAAGTTCTAATTACGCTGTTTTACATTATATAAGTAAAGCTTTCTATTGTACTGTAGAGATTAAAAATCCCAAAATATTTTGCCGCGGCGTTTACAAGCTCGCTGCTCACTCGCCATGTGTCCCAGGTAGTAGGGGCGCCCTTTCCGAAATTTTGTGCGCCCCTGAAAAAACAGTAAAATTTATTTATTCGTAGTTATTTAAATTCTAAAGAACGACAAGTGACCGTTCTTTAATAAAAGAGTACTAGGTTTTATATTTCTGGAATTTTAATAAGTTCAGTTTCTTAACTTACCTGAAATCAATAGTAAACATTGTTAGCTTTTAATAATTCAATTTTAGGAGATAAAATATATTTTTTTATTTGCATGAAATAATTTTAAATTTATATTTTTTATAGTTTTCCTTAAAATGAATAAGTTATAGCTAATGATATAAATATATAATATAAGATATAATTAATTCATTAAGTTAATGGTTATAGCGTATTAAATAATATTCTAATCATCTTTCAATGTTTAACCGCAAAGTTTAAAAAGTTACTACAATCGAAATTGACGTGGCAACAAAAATATTAGTAAAAATTTCTTAAATTTTTGAGCTTCCGGTAGAAACAAACAAATATGGGTCTAACAATGTCTTCATTATTTCAAAGATTGTTCGGGAAAAAAGCAATGAGGATTTTAATGGGTAACTTACTTTATAAAATTTTGCTTTCTCCAATCACCAATAGATTTGGTTTAAACAATTTTTAATTAGTTAATTATTACCTAGTTATTCATTTCAAAATCAGAGATAACAATTTTCTGTAGAGTGGTCGTATATATCTATATCTTTCTAAGTTTACCTTCTTTTTAAGATTTCATAACAATATTCTTAGGTTTCTGTGCAGTTTTTAAAATCATTTGATCATTTAAAACAGTAATTAACTCATCTAAAATATAGTAATACAAAAATCAATAGCTGTTTGGATTGGATTCTGGCTCATTCATCCCCTCCTGCAATCTGTGGCTGTCTGTATTCTTGCACAGCTTGAGTGTCTGTGATGTATGTTTGGTAATTATATACAATATACTATGCTTTTACACTTTACCAAAATACAGCTTCTCTACAGTCAAGACTATATACAGCTCCAATAAACAGACTTTTATGCAGAAGTTTATGCTATTTAAAGAAATCAACTATGTAAGAAATCATCAAAATTCAGATCTGCAGTTTGCTACCCAAGGCCATGAGGTCATAAAAAAGGCACCTGCACATAAATATAGCACCCTTAATGCCAAAACACTAAGGTCAAACTGGCATTTGCAAGAACAAGCACAATTAGCAAAACATTGATATGATTGCTATACAAGAACATAGATGGGTTTTTTCCAATCAGCAAACAACTATAATTCAAATTAGCCTAGGATGGATTCACTTGCCAGATTGACTAAATTTAAACAAATTTAGATTTGTATGATTTAGTTTGTGCTTGCTTGCTACATTTACTTATATATGTCAATTTTATTCTAAAATATAACTGAAATATATGTTATATATATATATAAATTTAATGTAAAAAATATTATTTTATGCATAATATATTTATTATTTACTATTATTATTATTATTTCGGAATAATTTAGTTATCCAGCCAAATTCCAATTCATCACTACTCATATAATATACATTTAATATCATTCTATACTCATTTATATATTTTAAATAAAAAATATCTTATATTTGATATATATTAAATGTAGATAGGACATTTTGACCATTTAATTTTGATTTTAACAACAAAGTATCAACCACAACACTGCATGCAACATTATCAGCCCATATTTGGCATAAAAAGCTATCTGAGACTATTAGAAAAAATTTCATTCTTGCAAGAATTGTTAAAATAAATGTATCAGTATATATAATGTAAAAAAATGTTAATTAATTAAAGTTTATGCATACATATTTATAATATCTTTGAATTGATTTTTCTTTGGTTTGCTGATCTGTTTCTTCACTTTTAATGATGTTGATATTCCATTTCTCAAAATAAGAATAATGATTTTTCATTATGGTATTTTTTGTTTGTTGTGATTTACTTAATTTTCAGTGTCAATTTGTAATATTATTTCTTTATTTATTACAGTTGGTCTAGATGCTGCTGGTAAAACAACTATACTTTACAAACTTAAACTTGGAGAAGTTGTAACAACAATTCCTACTATTGGATTCAATGTCGAAACAGTTGAATACAAAAATATCAGTTTTACAGTGTGGGATGTAGGAGGTCAGGATAAAATCAGACCTCTTTGGAGACATTACTTCCAGAACACTCAAGTGAGAAATTATTTAATCTATTTATTTTTGTTTTACTCAGGGATGGGGTTATTATTTGAAAATGTATGATAAACATAAATATTCAATAAATTGTAAGGGGAGTTTGAACTTTTATAAATTGGTTACAAAATGATCATTCATTCCATTTATGGATTTTGTTATTCAGTGTCTCATAAAACACTACATTCCATTCACTAAATTTAACTAAGGGTGACAGATTTTTATTTTTTTACATGCTTAGCAGGGATCCTGCACTAAGATCAAATCCTCCTTCCCTTAGTGCAAGATGAAAAAATTTGATTTTAATCAGCTAGCTCAAAATGAATATTTTTTCTATAGGTAGGTGTTCTCTGGGTCTTGTCCCATATTATAAGTATCTATATAATAATAACAAACATTTTTATGAGAATTAGAAGTTATAATTTGTGTACAAGATGTATTATAAAATTGTATTTAACTAAAATAATTCTCTGTGAATAAAAATAGTGTATGTTATATGAAATGTATAATAATAACAGATTTTTTTAAGTCTAAAAAGATTAATAAATTGTCTGATTATAATTGTATGCATTGCGGATTATGTGGTATGTTATATTTTTTAAAACCCATATGTTAATGCAAGGTTTGAAACACCCCCTTAACATCACTCCTGAGTATCAAACATCTAACTTCTATTCAGGCAGACATGTTATCCAAAAAATCCCTGGGTGTTTGAACTACTCCAAAATTAATTTTATTTTTAGTAAATTTTTTATAATAATAGCTTACAACATTAATGTGTTTTTACAACAACAACGAAAAATTACACTGAAGACCACTGAAATATAGTTTTCTTTT
Source organism: Vannuccia rotundouncinata (assembly GCA_034780395.1). Taxonomy (NCBI): domain Eukaryota; kingdom Metazoa; phylum Platyhelminthes; order Proseriata; family Coelogynoporidae; genus Vannuccia; species Vannuccia rotundouncinata. The sequence continues at coordinate 11,785 of JAUZNC010044636.1, read as the reverse complement.
AATAAAATGAAACCACATCCCTATATACTAGTTTTTAAATCAATTTCCTTGTTCACATGTCCAACTTGCGTTTTTTTGTTTGTCTATTTATGTATATATTATAGTGGTATTTTTATGCAAAATGTTATTTAGATTTTAATTATTATATTTATTTTTCCAACCAGGGTCTTATCTTTGTTGTGGACAGCAATGATAGGGAAAGGATTGGAGAGGCGGCTGATGAACTATATAAAATGCTTGAAGAAGAAGATCTTAGAGATGCTGTCCTCCTTATCTTTGCCAACAAACAGGATCTTCCCAATGCAATGACAGCTGCTGAAATTACTGATAAACTCCGACTACACAGCATGCATGCCCGGCCAGTAAGTTCATATCATAGCTTTGGTCTGATTGTATATTTTTAGTTATCCTATAGTATATGTACTTCAAAGCAGGTATTTAGTAAAGTTAATTTTGTAGAGAACTATTCACCTGATTTGGCTGCTATAGAATTTTTGAAATAATTATGGTTGGTTTCTCTTTGTAGTGTATTTTAATCCAAAAAGATTTTTAAGTGGGTCGTTACATTAAATTCACTCGTAAACACTATCGATTGATAAATGTCAATGAAATAGAGTTCCATTGGTTTCCATTTAAATGGAGGAAGTGAATATTTACAAAGGGAAGTAAAAAGAAGAAAGCATTTAGTTAGTCCCTTCATATTTTTAGTGCTTCAAATAAAAGGTTAAATGGTTGATAAAGTGTAGAAATCAGAGCATTCACTTTTGCAGAGTGACTAGACGTCAACACTCCCCTCAGTGATATTAAGCTTCAGAACGACATTCAGTCGAACTCACTCAATAATCCTATTTTTTGTTTATTATGTATATAAATACGTGTATTGAATGTCAATGCAAGGTTATGATTTGTCTCATAAATTATTTTGCAACTTTTTCCATTGTTTTGTATAGATTTGTTTTACAATTTTTGAGACTATCAACTGAAAGTTAGGAAAGTGTTATGAACTTTTGTATCTAAACTTCTGGATCTCATTGTTGTTCAAGTATAATCCAATACGTGTAATTCTCCTCTTTGTTACAGTGGTACATTCAACAAGCATGTGCGACCGCAGGTCAAGGTCTCTATGAAGGACTAGATTGGCTGTCGAATGAGCTCAGTAAACGCCCATAATGTACTACCGGTCATATTTACCTTATTTCTGAATCACTTCACTCTAAACCTAGTCACAGGCTATCACTTGTCAAGGACAATCAATTCCAAATATCATAATCATACGATATTTTCACGCCTTTCACTTTTTTTATTGTACTAATATTTATTGACAAAGTGGTTATGTAATCTCGCAATAGTTGGTAGTACGAAGTTTAAATATTTATTCTAATACGCCAATATTCTTTATTGTTGTTCCTAGTTTTTTTTTGTACTTTGTTAAATATGATTATTTTCTCAGAATTATTTTTATGGGTGTTTTTTTAATATTATAGCTGTATCTGTTTGCTATGATATTTTTTATTTCTGGTGTTTTATTTTTTTGATTTGTGAGATATATTTTCATTTTTGTACAGCAGCTGTGTCCACATATTGACATGCAAACATTATTTTGAGCTTAATCACATTAATTGTAATATGAATTTCTGGGAGTGTGTAAATTTCACATAGTTGACTGTATAAGCAGAAAAATGATCCATAATCAATGGACTCAAGCTTTTAATTAGTGCATTACTGTTACCTATATATCTATATTATATATTTTAGGTACGACTATAGTGACGTGCCACCCTTTTGTATATTAATTATACCTTATTAGTGTTATTTGACTTGGTTTTTTAAATTTCAGCATTTGAATGTTAGCCCTTTATTAATTGGGATGTTTGAAATGTTAAAAATGTTTTCGTCTAATTAAATATTTCCGGGTCAAATTATTTCAATTTTACTGAATACAGGCACATTGGAACATTCTATAAAAAAACATATTTTTTTTAAACAAAAATTATAATTAAAACGCATCGCTTATACTATGTTTTTTATTAAAATAAGAACTATGTTTTCTTATATTTAACAATTAATAATTCAATTGGGGGTTGTAAAACCAAACAGCAGTAAAGCAATTACATAAAAATTATTTTGGGTATCATAATGTTACAGTTAAAAAATTACAAACATTACATTTAGTCATCAATACAGCGATTGCAGTTATGTCTACTCGACTGTGTTCACGTGATGATTGTATCTCATACCAGTTTGCGTGCCTTACTGTTTGGTGTCCGACTGTACTGATGAAATGTGTCTATATTCCGTAATTTTGGAACTTGTATCTAGTGGCCAAATACAGACAAACAGTATCGAATAATATTGTTGAATATCATGGCCTTATTATTTATCATGAACCGATAGAGAGTGGACTGGAAGCTCAAATAAATTCATAGCCCATTTATTTCTGTTGAACTTCGATGTTTTCGGTATTGAGATCTTCTTCAGTTCTAGTTGAGCGTCACTATAATTGGTGTGGCCAAACGATTGGCAGTTGTTGATGACTGGATTGATTGACGGGGAACGATGTTATTATTGGTCGAAAGGTGCAGTGGTCTTGTACTTGAATCTAAGGTAAAATGTTCATTATTATTAAATAAATCCATTAAAAAGTAATCATTAACCAATTATATTCATTATATAGATTAACGTTTGTGTCTCGGTCATCAACATAGCCGTTTTCTGGGAAGGTAACTAACGATATTATATTACCAATTATCCGTTCACCGTAATGTTTCATAATTAATTTAGACTAAGACGAATGAATTGACTTAATGCTAATATTTTCATAGGTTTATATTTTTTATCTCCAAATATAAACCTCAATTTTTATGGCAATAATCATAGCTTATAAAGCATATAGATAGCTTTTATCGGTCTAAAGAAAATATATAAAACTTCGGCTGTCGGTTTATATATTTTCTCAAGACCTCAAAAGCATTCTTTATCCTATTCTTTATGCTCGGTCGTGGTTTGCGAGTAGTATAGCAAGCTAGCCTTCCAGTCCATACTATTTATTTATCAATTGGTATGATTGTAATGTGAGATTTTTTAATAGTGAGTGATATTTATTTTGTTAGGGTCTTTCATTCAAAAATATTTTTAATATTTTTATAATGTAAAGTCTAATTTTCATTGAAAAACTTGCCGAATTATATTTTGTACAAGTATATATATAGAATAATTGAAAGGTATAATATAGTAAACATATTGACATATACTTTTGAAATGCATAATAAATCAAACAATTTTAACATAAAACTAATAGAATGACTATGATTATAACCTATATATATGTATTAATATAATATGTTTAGCTCATATATATACAAAAATAATTAAATTATATAATGTTATATATATTTGTACATGTTATGAAAACGAAAAAAGTGTTAAACTATAGTAAATTCACTATACTATAAAGCAGTATACGAGTAACCTTTTTAATACTTAAATTTTGGAAAACTATCCATAAGGCAGTTGCCTCAATTTTAAATCAATCCATGTATCCATTTAATTTGCAGAATTTATAAAAACAAATTCTAATTTTATCCGACTATTACGTAATACATTCCGTTATATATTTGGTTTGATAGTTAATTATTAATCCTCTATATAATAATGTTTTAAATAATTATTTTTACAATATACCAATAAAAAAATAAAAACACAATCAAATTATTTTTTTGTATAGCAAATTATTGGGGCGGGGCTTAAATATACTCGAGCCCCCTTTGAAAATTATTGGAGGGAGGCTGAAGACCCCCCAGTCTGTCCTCCTTTTTCGACGTGCCTGAAATGTATTATATATTGAGACATTAACTGTCTATATTATTAATTTGCCTTATGAATATAGATATTATAGCATGTGTAGCTTTTTAGTTTTAGACAGTTTCGAAATTTGTACAAAAGAAATTGCTAATCATGATCGATAAATTTATGCACTATATATAAATAATATATTGAAGTCTATTTTAATTAATATGATTTTGATAAAATACTGGCTAATTGGACAAACAAATCTGGTTTATTAGCAACAAACTCCACTTTTTAGGGACAACTAAAATGTAGCATTACTTTATTTATGTGTACAGCCTTGTGTATTCTAGTCAGATATATACTTAACGATAATATTGAAAATTTCGGGAATATATAAAAATAATCACTAACAATTAATTATCAGTAAATTCCACATTTTTTAATTGGAAGAACTTAATAAAGTTTCATTTAGAAACAAGTTAATTACATATATCCATGCTATATTCAAAAGTACATTGATTAAGATGTGTAGGATTGATAATTTTAAACAATAATAATATTATGCTTGAGTTTTTCGTGAACCATGAAAGATAACAATATCGCACAAAAATGTTAAGGATATAGATTTATTATAGGTACTGTTTGTACTTATTTTATTATGTGCTTGATCCTCTCTGATACACTTCGCCATATCATGCAGATTTCAATTTCAATAAAAAGGAAGACAATTTTTCTTTATTTTTTTAGTTAATACTATACCAATCCAAATTAAAAATCCAATATATTTAATTGAATATATTTAATCCTAACCCTAACCTATTTTACTTATCTCAATGTTTTTGATCATCTAAGGGAGCATAGTTTTAAAATGTCTTTTAATCTCATATTACAATTATATTAGTTTTTGTAAAAATAATAACCCCATAATATGAATTAAGTACGAGAAAATTGTAAATATAAATACTACAAGAAAAGTCAGTTTCTTCATATTTGATTATTGTAAATTTTATTTAAAATTGTTGTTATAAAATTTGTTTAATTCAAAGAGTATAAATTAAATATATGAATCTATTCTTATTAAACGTCAATACTATTCCGGTACATAAATGTAATATAATGAAAAAGTGTACAGTAAATATATCATATGTGCAATACAGCATAAAAATATTCAATGTAGTAGAAAAATTTTAAACCTGGGTCGCGTGCGAGAAAGTTTCACTTAAATAACGAAGAATATTACTTGACCGATAATATTTCTATATAGAGATCAATATATATCTAAATCAATAATGACATGAAAGACACGTGACCTTAATATCTTTCGGGAGAATTCACTAGTATATGTTGAGTTCACTTTTAAGCTTATATGAATCTGAAAATAAAACTGTAAGTTCATAATACTGCATATAGATGTGACTAAGTATTTCAATCCAGAAGGTACTTACCAATAATACGCACATGAAAATCTAATTTACATTTAATTTACAATAATTCTACTTTTTTATATCTAAATTGAATAAGTGCTTTCTTATTATTCTATAGTTCAAAAATAATATTACAATATAATTATGTATTATATTACCAATACAAAATACGTATTCAAAAAAAAACAAGACGTATTTCTAAAGTTCTGCCTACACCAACCTAAATTTTCGAACAAATTCTACACGAATTACAAAAATGTTTTTAAAAATTTTAGTGCAGAATTATATAACTAAGTAACGACTTGTCTATGTAAACGATCATATGAAATGGTTTCTAATAAATGTACTATATATGTTGACTGTTCTTTTTACGGTCTTAAACAAATTTCATTTTCTTAAAAATTATAACTATGGTAGTGGATTCTTCAAATTCTTTTTTAAACATATAAAAATAGTTTAATTAATCAGTACAAGGATTCAATATGTTAAAACATTAATATCCGTTATTTCAAAAGGTACAGAGTATTTATTATTTACAAATGATACATAAAAATAATGTCTATTTATACAGACGATACTTTATTTGTTTTACGTAAAGAATTGTTGCTAAGTATTTACAGATATTCTGTTTGCAAATTTTGTAGTTCAAATCGTCAGATGGATCAAATTCTATCGCCTAATAATTACAAAATAGCTTCCTCCCCGATGAACATAGAGACAGTGAAGTCGCCCTTCTTAGTGCCTTCAGGCGTGTAGAGCAGCATCTTAAGACAGGTGGTACACATGAGGCAGGGGTCCTCCGGGAGCAGGGAAGAACCACGGACTATCCATCGAGCTACCGAGTGCAGACATGCGCGGCAATGGAGGCTGGTAGGTATACACGTTCCCGTTGTTATGGGGTACTTGGACGGGCTTTGGCAGTCAAGACGGTTGGCCATTCTATAATGGACAGAAGAATGATTATAAATAGAAATTTTAAAAAAAATGTTAACTATGAAAACTTGGACCAAGATTTTTAACTAAACAACCATTTAGCAAATATATCGGAAAAGTTTAATTCAAAAATTCTTAAATACTGATTTTTAAACTGTTTAACTGTTCAACGAATTATTTCTTCAATCTTAGAAAAATATATCCTTTTTGTATACGTGACATTGCTTGTCTTAGATCTGTTTTTATGCTAAAAATTACCTATAACTTAAGATTCATCTCCTACAATATCCATTACAGATTCGGGTAGCAGAATAGATAGACTCACCTGATATCGGAGAAGACCAAGAAATGTTCGCAGCTGCCCTGATGGAGATATAAGTAACACTTGCCCACTCGAATGTTCAGTTGCCGGAACTTAGTCGATTGTAGGCTGCTGCAAGAGAGCTGACCCATCTGTTCACTCCGCTTCAAAGATTTGCGAGCCCACTTAATCACACTCCTGGAAGTTTCATTAGCAATAATATATTTTCAAGGATAACCATAATTTTTAATTAGTTATCTTTGTTAAAAAACGAAACTGGAATTGTATAAATATATAATTATTCGATTATTGACATAATTAAAGACTAGCAATTAATCAAGAGTGATCTCATTAATTATTTAAACGCGATATTTAATAATCTTTGTATATAATGGAAGATTTTTATCAATTTTGTAGAAAATATACACGATATTACAAAGAAAAAGCTTTGGAGCAGAAACATTTTTTGTTGAATATACATAACAATAATACAAAACTTAATTCAAATAAACGAAATGAAACTCTCAGCACTAGAACAAAGTGGAACCCACTCGCTAATATCTCGGGTTCCATCAGCGACATTGTTATAGAAGACATTTTCGATGAAGAAGTAGCAACTGGGATACAATTCCTTGGCAGTGACGTGACTGCTATGGTCATCGAGACATTCACTACAGTCGCCCAACCAAAGGTAATCCTGAGGACAGTGGATCATCTCACGCAGGTCAGAAAGAGTCTGACTACCCAGCACGTCGATTCGCTTCTGGATCACAAAACTTGTCTAGAAGAAAAATAAAAGTTCGTGTAAAGTTATTGAAAATGTTGAGAAAAAGTGACTTAAAATAGAAATACAAGATTGAATCCAATATTAAAAATTATCACAAAAGGTTTCCAAACTCATCAGAACTGGGCTTTCTTCAGTCGTGACGGTAGCAAATGAAGGAAAAACTAATTTTAAAAAGAGTTTAGCAACCTTCTGAATGTTATATTTTTACTTTTGATTGAATTACCTCTCAAATCGCTCTATCAAATTTTGATAAGTTTAATAATAAATTCACGTAAAATAAATAAAATTATTTATAACTATTACCTCCCTAACAATCCACCTGGAAGGATCAGCAATTGGCTTGAATATGAGTACAGTCAGAACAACGTCATCCAGTACATCGGGACAATTGGGGGCCTCCTCGCGAGAGTTGTTATACCTTTTATCACAGCCGGGCGGGTGTGGTCGCTCGTTCAGCTTGCTCGACAACCGCGGTCTCTGATTGCCATTAACTGGGAGAGTGTTAGCTTCATCCGGGAGGACGGGTACGGAGAGGGGCGGATGGATTTGAAGACTACGGAGGGTGGTGATTGTGTTGAGAGGTTGAGAGGAAGTCTGGTCTCGTGGAGGCACCACGTGAAGGATCTCCTCTAGTGATGTCAGCTCACCGGGAAAGGAAAGGTTTTCCACACTAAGGAAGATTCATAAACACAAGTCTGTTATTTATTTGTTCGCTTTATCATGGAGAAATGGTTTGATATAAAATGTATTTATAGTTTGAATAATCTCACTTGCTGTCACGATTTAGACGTTCTTGAATTTCTGTTGAAATCGAGAATATTTTGGAATTAATTTTTTCCGTTATATCTGGTGCGGACTTCCAATGTTGATAGAATTCCTCCACATTGACTAATTCGGAGATCGGAACCGCTGACATGTGGAGATAGTCTTAAGAGGAACAAAAATGAATGCAGTTGTATTAATAATGGTGATAAACCGAAGATGGTTGCATTTACCATATTCGGGTTAAAAATTGTCGCCTATAACATAACCATCTGCTAAGTATACACTGGATATTAAAAAGAATTAATTAAATATTGTATACATTTATATAAAAGAAAACCTCAAGAAATGACACAACCCACTTGTATTATTATCTTTTTAACTGAATTGCAATTTACAAAATATGAGTTATCTCCTAAATGTGGTATAATTTAAACCACCCAGCCTTAAATAATACAAAATACACAATAATGTTAGCCTTGATAAATCTAAATATAAAAAGTAAAATATTATGGTATAAAAGTGGTATTTATTATAATAAAAGTATAAAAAAATTATAAATAATTCAATGTATCGAAAATATGTACAATGTTACAATATTAACAGTTTAATAAGTCAATAAATAAGATGCATTAATTATGTACAATGTTACAAAGTCAAAAACACGCTTATAAAGAAAATCAAACACAATTTAAACAAATGTCAAAACAGGTCCCGCAAGTTTAATTGAATAGCATGCAGCATATAAAATTCATTTAAGTACGGTAAAGTAAATTATACTGTAATTTATTTCATTATTGAAATTTTACTTTTAATAGAAAATAACCAGCGTTATTGCATTGATATATACACAAATAGTTATTAAATAGTTACCTAATTTTATTGTTATGTAATTCATTATTATGATGTAAGTATGGGAAAATAAATTGTATCCATTTTAAACACGTTTGCAATTTTAAAACTTCATTAATTAGGAATATAGTGTTGCATTACATTGAAAAAACAGTTACTTTGAACGGACCTCTAATAATTAGATGTCAGTATTATTAGTATACAATGAACTGCTTTTTACTTTAACTAATCGCTATTTTGTAAATTATAATTTTCATGATAGTACATAATTATTACTTTTTTTATAGTCGAGTGGGATAATCCAGATATACAAAGACAGCTATTGAGCCGGGGGCGCAACGCCTTCTGACTCCACCTGCTCAGCAACCGTTGAAGGAGCACTGGTAACAACCCCCGGTGCCGGCGGCGTTCCTGATGTTGAAACAGGCGGTCGGGGACTCCTGGGACTTCGGGGGCTACAGGTAACCGAGGACTCGTCTCGTTCCTCCTTCTTCTTGCGAATGAAGTCGTGGAGAATCTTGTCCATGTTGGCCACCCTTTTGGGCCGCTGTTTTGTCTGTCCAGGTTTCCTGATAGGAGTGGTGAGACTGGTTGCCATGCCGGTGGGTGCACAGCCATTGAGGTCGTCATCAAAATCGAATTCAGAGAAGTCTCTTCTGAGAGTGTCAAGCGCCTCTTGATTATTGGAGGAATCCTCATGAGACTGTTCGGCATTGTTTGTTCCACTATTACCATGGGAACACGAAAAAAATCAAGTCAATATGGCAATTTAAAGAGAATAGCAGAAAGTAGCATAATATATATATTAAAGGAATGTTAAACAAAATACAGATTGACAAAGAGAACTATTGTAATAAAGTTTCATAATAATTAGAAATTGGTAGAAAAATAAACTTCGTAAAATAAAATATTCTGAAAATAGACGTTCAGTGTCCCAAAATACGGCCAATTGGAAATATTGAGGAACGTTGTATCTATCGTAATTAAATTTATAGTACATACAATTTGGAAATTCCAAACAACCGAAATCTATTGATATGTTTGGATATTCTAAAAAGGTTAAAATGTTAAAAATTCAATTTTAGCTAACTGTTTCTGTAAATTAATTGAACAAAAGTGGTCAAATCGAAAAGTTTTGTAAATTATCATATCGTTTAAAATGATATTAACTTGTTGTTGTTATTAATTTATTCAAAGTGTTATTTTTATTCCGAATATTCATCAAATATGAATATAATATTTAGAATCTTTGATTTTCCATATTTTGAGACGCCCGGTATGTTGGGAATAACAATCTAGAAATGCTAACAAAAATTCAAAAAATGAAATATTCGGAAAAGTTACTAACATAACTGTTGTAGAATCAGTGGACTGTTTTAGTTTAATACGACCTGGACAGTGCCATTCTAACTTGAAAGGTTTGCCCTGATCCATTTTTTCAATGAAAGGTAATAGGTCATGGATGGAGAGGCCATTTGGATACGTTTTAGCAAATGTTGTGTCTGTGTCCTCAATGCAGAAATCTTCAGTTGACATCTAATAGATTGAATAAACCAATATTGACTGATTAAATATTGACTGATTAAACTTTTAAATAAACGGGCAACATTATTGCATATCTAACATCATCTTTCAGATCGTAATAAAAATTACATGTAATTAATTTAATTAATAAATAATCACATAATGAGTTACAAATTTCATTTGATGAGAAAAATATGGAAATCTATGTCTAAAATGTTTTACTCATTCAGTTTCATTTAGCTATGTAAACATTATACCAATTTCATTACAGAATTTTAGGTATTTTATATAGTTAATATGGGATGCTGTTATAATGACCATAACCAAGCTACAGATGTCCATAAAGTTCTGCATAAGTTAATTGTTAGGGAAAAGCTAAATTATATATCATATTATAATTATAATAAAATAAATTTACAGTAAAGTCAATAATTAAAGTCAATTATTCAGACTTATTGTTTAAATGCATATTTTGGAAAGTATTATAACATGGCCACCAAAGAAAAGGGTACTAATGAAACCCTAGCTGGATATTTTTATTAAGACAGTGATTCCTGAAAGGTTAACTTCTTTTCCACAAATGATGTCAGGTTTTCAGCAGTCATTGATGTCATGTGGCAATTTAGTTTAAATGCAGGATTAATTGGATCACCATAGACTGTCTTGTACAGTTAACACAAATCTAGTCCAGAAAAATTTCAGTAAACTCTAATTGCTGGTCAGCATCTTCAGCATGAAGCAGATGAGGGAAATTAGGCTTTAGATTCCTCTTAAAGAGAAATGACAAACTGACTTTTGAAGAATTTAATAACTTATATCCTTTTTTAAACAATTGTTACCATTTTAGTTCATCCACACCTAGGTTAGGTGCATCATGATGGGCCATGTATTCTTAAATTTATCCATCAGAGCTTTCATTTTTCTGCTCTGAACAGGAAAAATGTAAAATTATGCAATCAACTATTGGGAAAAATTTGTGATAAAAGTATTAAATTTGAAAAAGGCAATAATAAAGGTCAAACAGAAAGAATGGTATTTCTAATGCAGTCAATTTGTTGGAATTTTCAACTTCTAACAATACTTAGATTTAGAACAATTGGATAAAACGTTTTGGACACCATAATATATGCAACTTAAAATAAACCAATATTATGGTGATAAACACAAAACACGAAAAATTTATGTGCTGTTAGAAGGAATACTATCTGTTATTACATTGATGGCGGTTGAATATGGGAAATATTTTCATGTGTCTGTAGATATTGCAAGTATTTCAAGAGTGCAAAGCATGAGTGAAATATGTTAGCAATATCTATGGACTAGTGAAAATATTTCTGTATTCAACAAAGCCATCAATGTAATAAAATATTTATCCCACACAATGAAATAAGAACTTATTCAAAAATATCAAAT
>JAUZNC010044625.1:0-16717 GCA_034780395.1 Vannuccia rotundouncinata | reverse complement strand
GTCGCTGGCATACCTACTCAAATGTTTAGACGTTTTGTCAACTCATGGATTTGGGTTCTTTGAATAATGCGAGAACAAGTTTCAAGTTGTATTCAATTATTGAACTGTTTGTGAAACTGCATTCCTACCATAAAATTCAAGCCAATTATTTTACTAATGATCTTAAACCGACATATGAGTCTTTTGTTTGACGGTGGAGCTGGGTATAATTGAGAAAATAATGCAGTGTTCGATTCATGATGAAGTCACCCCGTCACACAGAGGCTAAATAAATTTATTATTTTTATTAGCGGTGTGAGAAACTTCATCAGTTCATGCGTTACTTACAACGGAACACAACACATTTACTTATAATATTTTAATCTTCGCCTATATATATAAAAAGGTGCAAGGGTTAATGAAAATAAATTACTTACTTTAATCTTCTTTTTGACTACTTCTTCTTAAATAAGGAATCGTTATTCAGGCCAGTTTGTTTGTCCACCTAAGCAATAAAGTAAACAAATAAAAAAACAGTATTATTCGTTGTCACATTTCCAAAGACAACTAAAACTATCATAAGTACATTTGTGTTCTCTAGAATAGATTATTGGAATGCTATTCTTGCCGATTGTATCTAGTTCAAGCAATGGACTTGGAGCATTTTCAAATAATTTTCAGAGCGAGCAAAATAGGTAAAACTCTATAAGCAGATGGTTAACTGTAATTCTACCATAACAATGCAAACAAATGAAACAAATGAATTTATCTAGAAACATAACATAATTTAAAAGTAAATTACCCTCTGCTAACAAACAAGCTTCAAATATTCCTGTTCCCAATCAGTTAATAGTTTATTTTAGAACCAATTTGTCTTAATCAGTGGATGGCATCCACAACATGCTGGCCCGGGAAATTATTTTTTATTTTATTTCTGCTTTGAAATAAAAAAAGATACATTGTATCTTCATTACTGTTGTCATAAAGATGCATAATGGGCTTGGCCTTTCTTTTTTCTGGCTAAAAATAATTATTTAAGAATCATATATTTTATAAATTGTTTTGACGATTCGTATTAATCAAAGAAGACGAATATCTAGCAATTAAAACGCTGAAAAAGATGAAGGACAAGAAAAATGCTTATGTAGATCCAGATTTAGAGCATAAAATGTATGTTCACAACCTGCACCAAGAGATTCAAAAACGTAGACGTGAAAAAGAGGAACAGCAACATCAAAGGTCTCCATCCACCAGAGCCGACACCGCCCCATATAACTCCATCACGTCCATTGCCACAAAATCTTTTTGTCAAAACAATTGATTCATTTCCCAAGCACTGCAGAACTAAGGCTCGTCTATTACTGTTATTTAAATTTTTTTCATAAAGTCAAATGGGACGAATATGGTCAAATTACAGAAGACAATGGACGTTCATTTGATTATACAAACGTTTCAGACTTGATTTGTTATGCGGTAGATGGAGGAATAAAAACTATACCCAACAATTAGTTGGATTAGATTCCTCCCGATTATCAAGGAAAACAGCATTCCAACCCAGCTCATTAGAATTGACAAGACATTACAACAAGTCATCCTGCAAGAGACAATAATTGAAACACAATTGACACCTCCCGTGTCGCCAGAAGATCAATTAGCTAAAGACTATGACTTACCGCATCTTTGCTTCTGGATAGTCATATACCATCACATTTTAATTAAAAAAGCCTTTTAGAAATGTTTTATTGTCATGTTTTAACAATAAAATCAATGTATTTTTATAATGAATTAATTGACTTCTTACTTTTAAAGTAGTACTCAGTATGGGCAGTCTTCTCAAAATCAAGGAATTTTTTTTCAAATCAGGTCTATCTTCTCAAAATGATGGCAGTCCTTTCAAATCAAAAAGTATTCTTCTATTAGAAACTCAATAAACCAATAGTTATTAAATTCTGACCTTCCGACCTACTCCAAGAATTAAAATTTTGTTCCCTAAAAGAAGTAAAACTGTATAAAATCTTTGATAGGCTTTTAAAACTTCAGCTGGATGTCAAAACTTCATGTAATCCAAAACATTCTTTTCTATTATATGGTTTATAATTATGATGTAAAAAAATATTAGTCGAGTAACTAAATGGTTAAAGCGTCGAACTAAGTAAAAATTCGTAGGTCATTGGTTCGAATCCCATCTTGACTATATATTTTAGTAATTATTTCTTATGTATTTTGCAAGTATCCGAAACCTGCAGACACCGGAAGGAGTTATGAAGTCTGCAGACACTGGAGGGAGCGAGAGAAACCCGACAAGCTTGCAAAGTTTATCTTCTCAAGGTTGCGCATTATTTTCCAATTCATTGTCGCCCAGTAGAAAGGTGGAGTAGGTTTTCCTACACTCCATTGCCTGATGACGGACTTGGACTATCGTAAAGTTTAGACTGGCAACTTCACCTGTATTTCCGTGCTGTCCGACGTAGATCCAATTGAGTCGTAGTAAAAACTGATACTTTCACGCACTCATGCATGGAATTGCCGGTCCCATCGAATCCTGTAGCATTGCGTCCTAGCTTTTCCCAATACATGTCTGCATTTTTTTAAAAGCAGACTGGGCATGGGAAATATCTCTCAATTGGTTTTGGCAGGCCCTGAGCGTCCATTGAATTGGAGAGAAATTTAGAGAGTTACATTAGCGCCTGTGTCTCCACCCATTGAATTTTTGAGGCAAGATGATCTTGCGATTCGTCAGAAACCGTTTCCAGAGTCTCAGTATAGCCCAGTACTCTAACGTTGACATGACCTTGAGGATTGGTGAAGATGGGGCTCATGAACAGCTGAGTTGAGCCCATAGTGGAGAGATAAAAATGAAATGGAGAGATTTCTCTTAAGACTGGACACAGCGATGAGAACCCACCTTGATGTGCGGGATTATAGGCATAAATGTCACCTAAATAATAAAATCTGGTGAAGAAGCCATGATAAGAGTGAAGAGTAGACCGACCGAGAGACAACCGTCAGAGAGCTCGCAAAAATGAGAATGAAAACAACAACTCACACACCTTCCTGTACACCATGATACTCAATTATTATTGGCCAGAATTATACTAGTAAAGTGGCGGAGAAATTTAACTAGTAAGGGTGCGGAGAAATTTAACTAGTAAAGGTGCGCAGAAATTTAACTAGCAAAGGTGCACATAAATTTAACTAGCAAAGGTGCGGGAAAAATGTTTACTTTGGTTTTACCAGAGTATGGGGAGAGGAAGGGTAGAAATACTCCTTTCCTACTACTGTATTTATTGTGATTTATATTCTCATTCACAGCTAAATAAACAATTTTATCCACATTTATTTATTACCTTGTATCTTAAGAAAAGAGGCTATTTTTATAAAGTTTATTGGGGGGGTTAGGACACTGCAGACAAATAATAATGTCTTTAAGTAGAACAGTATTACTATTTCAATTAGACTTGTCCTTTAGGAGTACATCATCTAGGAGTTGGAACCATCCAGACTGTTTTAATTCATTCATGTCATTTTTGCTATGACAAGACTATTTTTTAAACCGCGAAGATTTTTGCTAGAGATTAAAATTTAATGTAATTATTTTTCATTAGAAAGCATAGCTACATACTCACCTTAACAAAAGTGTTGTAAAATGGAGTTAAACTCTAACTAATTTAAATTTAAATTAGAAATTCATTATACATTATTACAATATACCTTTGTAGCGACCACCTAGTTGAGCAAGGGTGTTCCACTCAAAGAATGTTTCGTTCGCTCTATATTCTTTGGTTTCACTCTAAACTCTACTCAACTGTTTTATAGCGAGTATGTTGATTATATTGAACTCAGTTTATGATATGTAATATTATATAGATGCACAACTGAGTGGTTTCTCGAGCGCGAAGCGCGATTGAACCACGAATTGTGCATCTATATTGTTGCATGGTGCTTACCCATCGTTGCGCAATAGCCGTTGTGTATGAGATTTCTCACCACTGTTTTGGAGTGTAATCATACCCTTCTTAGGGTTTATGTGTTGATGCAAGAGATTTTACACAACTGCCATAAATTGATTTGTTCGTTTACCGTTGTGCAAGTAATCGTAGAGAGAACTGTCAGTGAGTGATGTTTACAAGAGTAATATGCATATACACGCTCACCATGCAACAATGAATATTAGACGACTGTATGACAATGTGGAACATAAACCAGACACCTAACCAGATGAATAAAGCATTTATTTCTGTTTAGTTTTATCTGTTTTTCTATTTGATTACATTTGCTATTTGATTATGTTATTATTATATTACAAATAGAGTAGTAACTATAGTAGAACATCAAAGTCACATTCTGCAATTTTCGATACAATCTTTTGGAAATTCATTTTGTCAAGTTTTTAATTGTAATAAAGATTCTCTTTAAATTATATTAGTTCAAATTGAACTGCTTTTACCGGTCGTGGTGATTGATATCGTAATATTGTTGCATGGTGAGCGTGTATATTATGCATATCACACTTGTAAACATCACTCACTGACAGTTAG
The DNA here is from genome assembly GCA_034780395.1 of Vannuccia rotundouncinata. Classification (NCBI taxonomy): domain Eukaryota; kingdom Metazoa; phylum Platyhelminthes; order Proseriata; family Coelogynoporidae; genus Vannuccia; species Vannuccia rotundouncinata. The sequence continues at coordinate 12,200 of JAUZNC010044625.1, read as the reverse complement.
TTGTCTCTACGATTACTTGCACAACGGTAAACGAACAAATCAATTTATAGCAGTTGTGTAAAATCTCAATTGCATCAACTCGCAACCCCTAAGAAACGTATGATTTAGGGTGACGCAACGCTGAAGTCATATCAGCCTCGTTTTGGTTATATATAGGTGTATTCACAGTGCATCTTGATACACGATAAGATTCGAAATTTGGTTAATCTTTTCTTATACAATAGGCCTCGCGATTTACAATTGCCTCAACTGAAGAAGTTGGACAAGTAATTAATAACGTGAAGTCCGCAAATACAACTCGTAACAATACGTAGTGTACGAAACTTTATGAAGAATGGTGTACTTGGAGGAATGGCGCTAACGACAAAAAAATGCCTGATTTGAATGCCTTGCTTACCACAGACACATCCATAATTTCTAACGCAATGACGCATTTTATATTTGAGATCAAGCGACGCGACGGTAGTGAGTATCCAGCGAATACGTCTACAATATAGTTTGCGGAATTTCAAGATGCATCCGACAAGACCTGGCAAATATCAACATAATATCTAAAGACGACCCGAACTTTGCACACTTTTTGAGGTCTCTAGACGCGCGGATGCGAGATCTCACCGGGCGGGGTGTCGGTGCCATCCGTAGACAGGATGTGCCAGCAACGTCCGACGACGAGTCACAATTATGGCAGACGGAGGCCTTTTCCATGGACAACGCATCCGGTCTCCTCTCTGCGGTGTATTTTTACTGCTGCAAGGCTTTCGGTTTAAGAGCCTGTGACGAACACCGAATAATGCAAGTGTCACAGTTCCAACTTGGCGATGATTCCAAGGAGCGATACATCCTCTTTTCCGGCCGCAACGACAAAGTTTATGGCGGCGGAATTAACGACAGAAAATACGAAAGAAAAGCTATCAAACAATACGACTCTGACAATACTCGTTCCATTTACAAAATTGTAACATGGTATGTCAACTGTCTCAACGACGACGGCATTTTTGATGGGCCCTTCTATAGACGACCTCTTGCAAACATTACACTCGGACGACCGCGTTTCGCAAAAACTCTTGTAAGAGTCAATAAAATCCGATGCCTATTGCCCGAAGCTGTCGTTGCTGCAGGTTTAACGACGAAACTGACCGGACACTCAGGAAAAGTGACATGTGCTACTCAGTTGTTTCACGAGAACGTCGACGAACAACTTATTATGTCTTGTACTGGACATAGAAGCAGCGCAGTGAGGCGATATAAACGAACGGCAGAAAAACAAGAAAAAACTGTCAGTGGTTTATTGGAGCCGCCGCCACCAGCAAAGAAAATGACGCTTTTAGATTTCTTTAATTTTGAATCGGTTAATGACTTTAGTATGAAGGTTGTCCTTCAAGAATAATATTTTGCTTATACCTATATTGTACTATATTTTGCATCGTATTATTCGTATTACGCATATTAAATACTTGTAAATATATACACTAGACTTTATATTGTGTTTTGTTCATATATCGTTCATATCATGCAACACTAAAATCGCATTATAAATATTTCTAATACACTCCACAACAGTGGTGATAAATCTCATACACAACGGCTATTGCGTAACGATGGGTAGGCACCATGCAACAATATAGATGCACAATTCGTGGTTCACTCGCGCTTCGCGATCGAGAAACCACTCAGTTGTGCATCTATATAATATTCAATTTAATTTACGAAGTTAATTACGATATTACGGTCGTGATGCATTGATACAATATTGATTTGATGGAACATTGATTCAATAACATTACTTCATTCAATTTAAATTAAAAAAATTAATGTATTAATAGAGCTTCATTAATTTGTTAATTGATTTTTATATTTTTTTTATTTGCGACTAAAATCATTTCAGTGAGTATAATTATACTTGCTGAACTGTACATAAATTTCACATGACAAAAAAAACTTATCAATGGGTATTCGGATTTTTAATTTTTTTGATGACTTTAAATGGATTAATTTTGTATTTTAAAACCCTATATGATAGTTCAGTGTCCATATTCAAAAAACCTAAAACAAAGAAATACATTACAGTACTAAATGTCAAAACTTCAACTGTGATCACTCAGATAATTACTCTGTTTCAAATCAGTATAGGAAGTTGGTTTCTAACAGAAAAAGATTTTCCATATTTTTCTCCAGTTTTGAAATCTGAAGAATGGACTGCAAAAACTCTTGATAACAAAACTATATCTCATGAAGACGTTCACAGTGCAATTAAAGAGGCCAACTATCGTGTTCCAAGTGCTCTCCATTACGTCCTTCCTTTCACCAAACCTCGATTAGAGTTTCATCATTTGGTTTGCATACTCAGTGGATTTTGGATCAATCGACCAAAACGAATGATACTCTGGTACAATGATTACCCTCAAGGAGAATACTGGGATTATTTTCTTAAAAACATGACGGTCTACAGATCCCGAATAATTATGATGAATAGAATTCCACCGACGAGTATTTATGGACGATCGATAAAAGTTCGTGAACATCAAAGTGATATAATTCGAATGGAAGCTTTATTGGTGTTCGGAGGAGTTTATCATGACATTGATGTAATTAGCCTGAAGCCGTATGATGATCTAAGAGCAAATTATTCCTTTTCAATAGGTCGCCAACATAGTACTGCATTATGTAATGCAGTTATGATTAGCGAACCTTACTCTAAATTTATGATAATTTGGCATTTGACTTATCAGGTTTTTGATGACAATGAATGGGCGTATCATTCGGTACAGCTTCCACATTTGATGTCATTTATATGGCGCAATCTTGTTCATATTGAAGAAAAATCATTTGTCAAACCATCTTGGGAACCCAAAGAACTAGAACTGATTTATGACAAAAAACGTGGTTGGGATTGGAATCAAAACTATTGCATGCACTTATGGTATCGGCATCATAAAGTTTCCTACAATTTTACATCCATAAAAAATGTGGATTCTATGTTTGGAGATATGTTCCGGTATATTTTATTTGGTCATACAAATATTTTTATTACAACCTAAAGATATGTATTAATATTTCGCTAAGTTGTCAATTCTTTTAAAAAGAGGAGAATTGTACTGAAACAGATAGATGATTGTTTATTCCATTGTTTTTTTGTATCTCGAATGTGCAGTGTCTAAATTTTATGTTAAATTATAGGTAATTATAGTTATTTTTCTAGTTAAAATTTGTACATACATAGATACCTTATTTTTATGTATATATATTGTTTTAAAATGTATTCGACAATTCTAGGGGTCAAGGCCGGTTTAACAAATGCTTATAGACATCGATATATTTAAATTTACCAAAAATTAATAGTAATGTTTATAATTTTATACAGGCCTAATTTATATACAAAAATTAAAATAATCGATTTTGTAAATATTTCTTGGTAAGCCCATAAATTTAACCCCATCCAAATCAGGTGGAGGGGCTGGAATCGGCTCAAATCCCCTTTGCAATTTTCGCTGCCATTTTTTATTGAACAATTTGTAGACAATTGCAAGCTGTCATGACTTTTCTTATTTATACTACTTTTAGCTCAAATTTTACGCCGATTCGGTTACCCCCTCCCCATACGTGAAAGCGAAAAAAGCCTTGTATATACAGGGTAACTAACGTCCCAATAATAAAAAATATATTTCAAATCTATGGGTAGGCCTAAATATCAGTAATTGGCAGATATTATTTCAAAGATTCTGCTGCAACTTTTGATACTATTAACCATCAATTCCTCTTCAAACGCTATCAACTAAATTTGGTCTCAGTGGCAACTCTGTAAATTGGTTTTTGTCGTACTTCACCAACCGCTTTCAATACATCAAAGTCCATAATGTTCTCTCCATCGAAGGCGTCCCATGTGATCCCCTTGTTTCCATTCTCTATACTTCGTCAATTGAGGAAATTATGGATTCATTTGACTTTGTTAAAATGATTTATGCGAACAACGTTGGAGGCTGCAAGAGTTTCAATCACACCAACTCCTAAGCACCAATTACGAAAATTCAAAACTGTATCCCTATACATCAAGGAATGGTCCACAATGAACGATATGAAGTTAAATGATTCCAATACAGTGAGTATGCGCGTCTGCATTCTTCCTTTAGAAAACAAATTAATATTTTAACCGATTCATGTTGCTGATACAATCATCCCCTACTTTTAGCAATGTCGCAATTTAGGCGTTATTATGGGCCATAATATTATAACCTCGCACTTACTCAACATATCAACAACATAACCAGATTTTCATACCACACACCCTCTTCACAAATTCAGAAAAATCAGAAGATTTCTGGATGGGAAATCTACTCTTAAATTAATAAATGCTTTTGTAACATCAATATAATAGATCATCGTAATAGCTTACTCTTCAAACTACCATAATCGCATCTCAGAAAGCTCTAAAATTTACAAAATATTGCCGCGCGCGCGTAAAATTACATGTACACATCCCACCTGTTCTTTTCAAACTTCTCTGGCTTTCCATCCAGTTCGGAGTTTATCAATACACAATTTTTATTATTACATATTATCAATTTGGCTTCATCGTATCGTATATTAAAGAATTAATCCCACTACAGTGCTCAAATCGAACTTTTCGTTCTAACAGTCTCACTCGTCTCGCAGTTCCAACAGTTAATATACTCTATTGTTCACGATCGTTTCGTACGCGGCGCCCACTCTATGGAATGCACTCCCTTAGAGCATTACGTTGGCTCACTCAGTTACCGTTTTCAAATCATTATTGAAAACCCATTTGTTTAAAAAAGCCTATAATATTTAACTTTTATATGTATTGATTGTTATCGTTTAATACGTACTTGTTGTTATAGTAGAAACTCCATTACCTCCATGTACCAAATTGATGTACAAACTTTGTTTGTGCTTTAAGAAGCGTAATGCTTGTAAGGCGCCAAATAAATATAGTTATATATTTACTATTATTATAATATGACTTTTCTGATTGAAACACTTTAAAAAATTAAATGATTTCAACAGATAAATATACAATTTCCTAATTACTGCATGGCTTTACGATCAAGATGCTCCAAATCTATGAAGAGATCAGCCCATTGTCCAAGTAATTCTGAATGGCTTTATGCAATCATTTGAACGAGTACCTGACAGTGGCCGCCAAATTGGTGATATACGAAAATATAAAATTCCGCTGATTGAAGAAGCAATAGAGGATGATAACGATCTTCAAAATGTTGTCAACAAATGCAGCAATATTCAAAATCTCTAAGAGTATGATATATTGTATTTTGACAGAAGATCTTGAGAAAATATGGATGCGCACACTCGTTGGATTTCTCACGTAATCACAGAACAGAACCGAGATAAGCTAGTGGAATGCTGTTGAAACATGCTGACAGCTTTTGATTCGCGCATAACTAGATCGAACAGGGTGACCATCGATGAAAAGTGGAAAAAACTTTAACTTTCCAGTGAATATCAATTTGATCCAAATTTACATGATTTCTAATTATTTTCTAGACTTCTATCAATTTTTCATTATTTTTAATTAAAAGATATAATTTAATTATTTGAATAAAAATATATAGTAGTCATTCCTCGTGTTATATTGTTAAACCATAACCCTAACCTTTGTAATAAAATAATAAAGAACTAATAGGTAATCTTAATAAGAGTTAATGATCACTTAACGAGGTGGTACTCTCTGGAACGCGCACATAACGAGGGCGCTATAAAAGTATTGATTTTTAGTTCTCTCGAACGCTTTCTCGCTTAAAGAGCCCATAAAGTTTATGAGGTGTCTCTCGAACACCATCCAGGTCAACAATGGTTTCATTCATCTAAAAAACTCATCATTTCAGTACCTATATATATTATAATTATCATTTTGTATCCATTTATTTTATACCATGTTTAATTTTTAAATCAAAATGGATATACGTCAGATTAAAAAAAATATATATATTTAAATTATTTGTTTATTTTCCTGCTAACATCATTATATAATATATATATGTATTATATATATATATTTGTAAACTTTTTGTAACGATATTTAATCATTTATTATTTCACTTTTTACTAGAATCACTTTTATAATTTATAATTATAATATAGTTATCTCTGTTAAATGTGAACAAATTATATTTCAGTCTCGAGGTACAGTAATACAGTTTAAATCATTGTTTTTTTTATTGTTTTTTTCTAATTACATTATAGTATAACAACCTTCAAATTAATGAGTGGTATTCACCAATCTTCTGTAATTTGATATTACCACTACTCAGTTAAAAATCAATCCAAAAAAATATGTTTATGCATACAAAATAAAGTATAAAGTTGATAAACTTATTTTTATGCATATGAATTTAACCCAACATGAAATGCAAAACCATGTGTTTCGATTTTATCATACGGATTTATTGTTTTTATTTAATATTATAGATTTTTAATTTTTGCTTGAAATTTTGATAATATTTTTTGGTTGACCTTTTTTTGTAAATGAATACTTATATTAATACACACCCCAGCTTCTTGATAAATTTTGATTGGCTAAACCAACTATATCTCCCAGCATCCAACAATATTTTTACAGTTACACTATATCAAACACCGATTCTCAAACTTTTGGATGACCTGGCATGGCCGGAGGACATCCAGGATGCCATTGGAAGTGTGGAATGTTACGTGAGGTGCAAGTATTCTATTGCTAATCAAAATGTGCGCCTCCAATAAAAAAAACCGTTTCACTTAGTTCTACTATAAATATAGTTTGCAATTTCATTATAATAGCCTACCATGTGTATGTGTAACATACACGTCTTACATTAATTTAAAAAAGTATTTATAATAAACCGTGTCGTAGATATGTGTCATCGACAAAACTTTATATATTTTAATTATTTTAATAATAATAATCCGTATATACTCGAATAATCGCCGGGGTGTTTATTATCACCGAAAATATTTTGACCCGGTTATTATTCAAAGCCCGCCGATTATTCAAGGCCCGGCGAATGTTATAAAAAAGCTTTTCCAAACATATTTATTGACTGTATAAAAATATAGGTACCTATACGGTATATGATAGGTAATAAATTTGTTTTTCAAATAAAAAGTATGTACTAGGTACCTAGGAAATAATAAAAGACATCATATTAGTACGTATCTATAGTTTTCATAGTTGGACTCATCGCTATCACACCATGATGAGTCGGCATTTTCTTTATCAGAGTCAAAATCATCAGGCTCACTGCAATTTTGTTTGTTTGACTCAGACCCGGCGTTTATTATGATCGATATATATTTGACCCAGCGATTATTCGAGTATATACGGTAATAAATTCGTTAAAATTAATTGCTTAAATCGTTAATTTATCTTTACAGTCTGGAAGTTTACCTCAATCTGAAACTCGTGCTGTTATTACCCCTTTAATTAAATGCAAAAGCTCTGATGTCGAAGATCTCTCTAACTATAGACCGGTTTCAGGTTTATCTTTTATCTGTAAAACAATCGAACATTTTGCTTGCAAACAAATCGTTAACTACATTACTACCAAACCAATTATCCGACCCCCTTCAAACGGCTTACAAAACTGGCTCATAAACTGAAACTGCTCTCCTCAAATTTACCAATTACGCTGATCTTTCTTTCAAAGAAAAAACTTTGACATGCGCAATTTTTCTCGATTTGAGTGCTGCCTTCGATACTGTCGACCATAATATACTTTTAAATCGTCTAAAAAACAAATTCGGTTTTGACGATATTGTATTACAATGGTTTCACTCGTACTTATCAGGCCGAAAACAAGCTGTTCAAATAGATGGGAAACTTTCCGATTACCTTCCTCTATATTCTGGAGTTCCACAAGGCTCTATTCTTGGACCAATATTATTTTCGTTATATATAAAAGTTCCACCCGCTTGGTAAAAAAACTTGGTTCTCCCCAACTATAGTGATATTATCAAAACATTACATTGGCTACCTGTATCAAAGCGCATTGTATATAAAATCGCCTGCATAACTCATAGGTGCTTACACGACAAAGCACCAGCTTACCTTAAAGATCTTATCCGTGTTTCTTTCACTCGTGATGGTCTCAGATCAACAAATCAACTCTGTCTCTATCAACCTGTTACCTCCAATAAAATAACTAACTATTCGTTTAGTTATTGTGCCCCTCGTGTCTGGAATGAACTTCCTACTATTATCAGGACTGAACCTGACCTACCGAAATTTCGTAAATCATTAAAAACTTATCTCTTTTCAGTTTAGTGTATATATGTTATCATCTGTCTCAAACATTCTTCCTTCTCTATTTTTTTGTGTTACTTCCCCACTTTGATTGTATTTTACTATTTGTGGTAAAATAAAATAATAATTATTATTATATATAAGCAACTGCAATATAAACATACCATATTATAACATTTATGCAAGTCATTTGACATCATCTGATGAATCTATGCTTTTAGAATCTAGATCACATGGGACTGCACATTGTACTGCTTTGTCCCAGGTATGACATTAAACTGTGGCAGCGAATAAAACTTTTGAGATGAGATTTTTTATTGTTCTAAACAATGAGTTCGAAGGAATTTTTTTGAAAAATTTCACAAGTTCAGAAGGTACATCATTGCAATTTCCAATGTGACATAATAAATGGACAAGAATAGCATCCATGGCTGTATTCAGCATATCAAAAAGGGCACTGGTGCCGAATTGGCTCTATACCTATTTCTGAGAACTTAATAAAAAGAGTGTTCAACAATGTTCATCTATAAATTTAAATCATTTTATACTATGTTTTATTTTAATTTTAATGATTTCACAAAATGTTACTTTTCTTGTTTCTTTAATAGGCTTACAATGAATCCCATAATCATAAAGTGGAAGAAGAGGTGGACCTGGAAACCAAAGGAAGATAGGTTCAACATGAAATTGATGTTTTAATCAGAGATGCTGATACATTGGCTGTAAAAGCACTTGTAAAAGGACTTGCTTATAAAATCAAATGCTTTGAGAGGATGAAATCAAATACCTGTTGTGGAAGGTATTAAAAAGCAATTATCTGAACTCAAGTGTACTTAGTAGACTGTGTTTTTATGCAATGAAGTTAAAATGAATACATTACATTTTCCCTTACTGATATTCATTGTGGATCTATATTATTGATCACCTAGGAGAAAGTGTTTTTGAAAAATCATGTAACAGGACAGTGTATTTCAAAAAATTTAACCTATACCTAGTTCTTTGGATGCACATTTATTTTTCCTAGATAAATACTTTTATGTCAAAATGGTTTTGTATTATCTATATTTTGTAGGTATTGGTACACAAAACAGCATATTATAGATATAAATATGGTATTTCAAATTTACATTTTTTATTTTTAGTGGTTGTGAAAATTTTCTGTACTCTGGAATTTTATTTTAAGTTTCTGTGGGCACCATTATAGAAAATCATGTAATATAAGACATCACAAAACTTACTTCAAAACAGTGAATTTTAAAAAATTGCTAACATGAAAAAGTGTAGCCCTTACAGATAAGACTCCATTGCCCGGGCCTCACTCCTCTGAAACTCCACAACATGGTCCTCACTCTTCTGATGGGTACAATGCCTATAATTCAATATCAGCCAGAAACCTTTTAGTATCTTTGTTAGGTTTTATGCAATCACCAGTATTATAGAAGAAATGATATTGTTGCTTTTATTAAAGATGTACTGTTGTGCAGGAATTTTTCAATTAGTAACTGTCACAGACAGTGAGTGCTATGATGGTGCAGATTAAATGGCTGGTTCATCTCAGGGCATAACTAAACAGTTAAAAGTTCAAAATTGAAGGAAAATTTTATTTAATGTTATAGTCATGCCTTTAATCTGGCTTTGAAAGATACCAACACAAATTACAATCTGCTGAGAGACATGCTGGACACTGCAAAAAAGATAAACAATATAGAAAAATAATCACCAAAGTATAGGTCCTGTTTCAAAAAATCCAAGAGGACAAACCTGACCAGAAAATTATATATGTGGACTTGGTGTATCCAGCACAACACGGTGGACAATTCATGCTCAATCACTAAAAAGTATACTATAGGTTAAAACTACATGGTGCTTCGAAATTATTGGAATAGACAAAATTGAATAAATTATTTTTACTAAAATTATATTTTATTATAAGCAAAAACTATGTCTGATAGTAATATGTCCAGTTCCTTGAGCTAACTTTTAAGTACATCAGCATCATCCTTATCTGTTGATGCAAATAATTGGAATTTTGTTATCCCTGTAACAGATAATCGTCTGGAACCCCCACCTGAGTTTTTGGTGCTCCAGGCCTAAGTCAGGCAATAGATCAAGCCGCATTGGGGACTGAAGCCGATTTTGTCAATCTTATCTTAGATAACAATGTTTGGCAATTACTCATAGATTGATGTAATGAAACTGGACGTCAGTTGCCATTGAGGCCAACTAAAATGGGACAGTGGTGTGACATTTCGATACCAGATATGAAGCACTGGTTTGGCTTAGCTCTTCATATGGGTGTTTCATACAAGTCAGAAATTCCGATGTATTGGTGACATTCTGCAATGTATGCTTCCAATTTATTTTGACACCCCAGAATTATGACTCGCAATTGATTTTTGCAAATCTTGAAAGTACTTAGATTTTGCAGCCAAGCTGATGTTGTGCAGAATGACAGCCAGAGACCTTTTGGAAACATCCTAAGAGAAAAGTTGTCGAGGATCTACTGTTCTGATCAGTAAGTAATACATTGTATATTTCCTAAATATGTTCTAAATTATCTATTATAATACAGTATTTATGCTACATCCTATATTATATTACCCAATATTTAGTTTTAGCAATAATAATTTAGAAATCAACAGTTTGGGTATAATATATAGATAGATATTTCTTATCTTTTAGAGATCTGGTTATTGATGAATCCCATGTGAAGTATTGTGGTAGGATTTCTTTTCACCAATATATTCCATAAAAACGTGCTCGTTTTGGGTTGAAGGTGTTCAATCTTTGCGATGTGGATAGATACTTGGTAGAGTTTGAGTTGTATGCAGGATGGTTGAGCACAAACGAATAGGAGCTTACCTACTCTCATGTAGTGAGCGCATTGTTGTGCACCTTATCAATAGGGCTGTCCTACTGGACTCTGGTTACCACATTATTCTAGACAACTATTATAACACAGTTCGCCTTCAGGAGCTACTTGAACTACTTGAACTACTATTTTGCTGCTATTTGAACACAATACAATGTGTACATTACTGGTATGGTTTGTCAGGATCAAGGCCTACTGATGGAACTATGTGAGGGTCCCTATGTGTGTAACTATAGGAATTATTTATAATAATTTTATAATATTTTTTAGTAATAATTTGCATAATATATAACATCGTTTTTGTTATCTTCACACTAATTGTTTATTATTTATCAATAGTAATTGATGTAATTCAGCAAAATTTAGCTCGACATAATTTTGAGTCACCCTGCATGTCTATGATAACTAATTTACCTTTATTTATATTCATGTGCTTTTTTATATTTCTAACGCTCGTTTCAGGATGACATTGCATTTTACAAGAAAGAAAAATCTCCTTTCTGTTCATTTTGTGGATAAATGGGATGTTTATGCTTGTGCATAGAGAGCATCACCTCAGAGGAGGAGCCATCCAGGAATACCAGAAACCATCTGCACTGGATGAGTACTCCTTGAAAATGGGAGCAGTTGACTAAGCAGATGGCATGTTTTCGAGATACAACACAACACAGAAATCATTTTGCTGGTCAAAGAAACTTAGCATATTTATTCTCCAATGCATGCTAATAAACACATACATCCTATACATGTAATTGCATTTTATACTCATGCATTATAACATCCTACTCATGAAATCTTTATGAATTTTCTAAATAATACTTATAATTATTATTCTCCTAACATATTTGATAGATTATGCAGTATAAAAACATTTGAACAATTAAAACATAATTGTTTCCAATATCTGCTTTTACTGCAACACAGGAAATTCAATCAGCCAGACACAGGGTGTCCACGCTCTTAAAATTTCCTAAAATATCCTAAAATTTTGAGGGACTCCTAAAATATCCTTAAATATTGGCAAAATGCACAAAACCCTCCTTAAATATCCTAAAAAATAATTTGTGGTGGAGG
>JAUZNC010044603.1:0-16721 GCA_034780395.1 Vannuccia rotundouncinata | reverse complement strand
AGCATATAGCACAAGGCACACAACTGTTCTCGATAGCATATAGCACAAGGCACACAACTGTTCTCGATAGCATATAGTACACAACTGATCTCGATAAACGTAAATAAAATAGAGAAAAAAGCAGGTAAAATAAGAAGGTTTACTATGTAAAGAAGGTAATAAGAAGAAATAAAATTCTAGTTAGTTACCTTGAAGATCTGTGAGTTTGGTGATAGTGGGATATTTCCAAATAGAAATGAGATTGTCTTGTTTGCCATGTCCTGTGATCAACTCACGATATTCTTGATTCCAGATAATTCCGCATACCTGAGAACACGTAAAATATGTTCATATAATATAATGCCCTATAAATCATTCAGCTAATAAAATCTTTGATCTATAACATTTGTTAATTAAATCTTTTTACATTTAGTCATAATTTCCATTCCCTAGAGGGATCATTCATTTAGTACGTACGCATAGAGTGGGTGGTTCATAAATTGTGTACGTACACAAATTATTTTTTTTACTTGCCTGTTTTAACAAAATAGAACCATAATTAAATAACAAAATATGTACGAATATTATAATTTTATTTATACAGTATTATTATCGTATCAAAATAGGTATATAATCTATTACTTTAATTCGTCATATTATAAAACTTGAAATAAAAACTATTCTAAAATATTTTACAGTACTTGCTGAAACAATATTTTTCTTAATTATACTTCTGAAAAGTTTTAAATATTTATAAATTTTAATAATTTCCAGAGAGGGGTGGGTGTTTAGTAAAATGCGTACGTACTTTATATGGGGTGTCAGTTAAAAGTGTACACTTGGGTGGGTATAAAAAACATAATTTTATGCGTACGCACTAAATGAATGATCCCATAGTACCATTCATTAGAGAACAAAAGTCTTCTATTCAAGAATGTAATGTTAGCAATGGTGTTGATGTACTATATTCATTGCTTACATTTTCTAATAATTATTGTGTAAAAAAGGATCTCTACTCACAATTTAATCGATTATAATTAGCTTACTCTTATGATGTGTAAATATGTAATCCAATTATCATAACTTTTGCATATAACCATATTACAGATGGAGAACGAAATATTGTAAAACACTATGCATGTGCATGCAAGTAATATATTATATGAGTTGTAATCAATCTATATGTTTGTGTGTGAGTATGTACGTGTGTATAATATGGAGAGCACATTAGGTGTATTGAAATTGATTTGTTAATAAATGTTGTATAAATAATATATTCCTGACTCCAGACTTAGCGTTCGACACCTCGTGTATAATATCTTTTCTGTTAGACGAACTTAATTAATATCATTAAATTCTAAATAATCGTAAGCAACTGGTCTTCAATAGCACCAAAAGCTAAAGTGATGGGTTATACAAAACAAATCGATTTACAGTTAAGCATGTAATTAAAATACTGGTCCACTTCGCTATTACATTTAACAAAGGATATTTGTCATTAATTGTTTATGTAGTATTATGTGAAAAATTTCGCACCAATGTAAAGAGTGAACGAATTAGTCAAGAAGCTAGGGCACAACTTGACAAAATCTCAAGCACAAAAGGTTTGGTCTACTTGTCATGTAGTTGATACATTGAATAACCAAAATTGGATTTCTGGAGTTGCACAACCAATCACGATTTCGTATATGGACTTTCAAAAATCGATAAAAGTCATGACCTTAACTAAATATTCGAGCACAAGTTATTTTCATTCAGGCAATCATTTGCCAAGGTGAGGTGATTATATAAAAGTAATTAGTCAAGAAAATTAAATTATTGTCATTAAGTAGGCCAAGAAGGCCCTTAAATCAATAAAAACTCTCAAGTTCATAAAATTTCGAGCACACCAAAAATTCTTTTTTTATAACTTCATTGGATTATGTAGAAACGAAATGCATGGTCAAGAAATTAGGATTTAAGTCAATAAGACACTCAAGAAGCTGTTTCAATTGATTTGTGAAGGGATTTTCATTATGAGCTAACAGTTTCGTTTCTTTTTTTAGCGAGCTAATAGTAAAACCCTTTTTGTCCTTTTTAGACAGTAATTGTTATCACTTATTGCTATCATATTAATTAGTTTAGTTTAAAAGCTGATGTGTCATTCATTGTGACAACAGACACTTCCGAGCCACTAAAAACGATTGAACCAACTTACTGGAAGAAGATTCAAAGTCTGCAAGCTAGCGAGACAATCTCAACGTCAATTGAATACGTCCGAATATAATAACACAACATCATCGCCAAATTGCCCGAGACTTTGACTGAAAATGATTGTATTCATTCGACATGTTATAAGAACTTTACTGCTGTTCAAACTGTAGTTCAACAAAGATATAAGACCCTCATGGGTCACATCGTCGTTCGAGTTTACAACAATGGGCTACACACGGGTGTTTTTGAAAAATTAAAATTATTATTTTGTAACAAGAAACAGAAAAGGCATGGAACCAATCTTGAATCAATCTGAATGTGAAACTAAATCAGCAGAAATGTCAATCAAAAACGCAGCCTCAGCTCAGTTTTAAAAGATGATGTGATATTAGCAAAAATTGTGAATTTTGATTTTGTTGCAAAAGACGTTATGTACCACGTCAGTTGTAAAAGTTCTCTTCTGCAGTGCGACCTGAAGGGTCTCCATCAGAGCTAGTCAAATTGTTCTTTCGCATCCTGTATAGAGGTATGCGTAAGGAAGATATGGAAACCGATTTAGCTATTGGAACGGCAGAAATCATCACTACAAGGAAGTTTACATAATGAGGGGTGTGGGCTAGCATTCATCAGTTTAGATGAAATCACAGCCACTTTGTCGGGGAAGGATTCTATTCGTGACACTATGGACATTTTCTATTAAAATAATCCATCCAACGAGTCAAATACTTTGTTAGTTCATGAACCAGAGGAACAAAACCAAAACGACGCAAACTTGATGTAGTGCTCCAATATTTTGTAAGGTCATGTCTTCGGTCCATCGGGCTTTATGGGGCCGGGCATTGTCGTGCATGATTACTAGATTTCCTCGAATCAATTTGTCGTCGTCGTTTTACTGGTCTAGTAGTTATATATTGACAATATTTTTATTAGGCAAAACCCTTATGTACACTTTATATAATAATAAATCTTTGTCCATTTCGGAATTTCAAAACGACATTTTTTTGATACACCCTATAATAAAATCAATTAAAGATACGATGATATTTCAAAATTAAAAAAACTTAAATTTTATATCTATATGTATATTAAGCAAAACTTTTGAAACCATTGTTAGTTTTTTAAATTTGGCGATACTTCTGCGATAGTTACATTTTTTTTAATGAAATAATTGTTTTTAAATTAAAACTGAAAAAAATCAGAATGTAGTTAAAATCATTTTATAGATGTTCAAAAGTTTTTCAATCTTTTGAAAGTTCAAAGTTTCATCTATTTCTTTCTTTATTCTTTACCGAGTTTTCTTCTTCTAAAGAAACAAATTTATTTGTACTGAAATTATAATTTCATAAAATTTCATTAAATTCATAAAACAGTTTTCTCACAAAAAAAGTAAGCATTATTATGCTTGATTGCACTACTATTATATTATTATAATCCTAGGTAATACTTCTTTAGTAACAAAAAGTACTTCGTGGTAATACTTTCACTAGACTGAGTTATGTAATTTAAAATGCAATGAACAGATGAAATTTAGACTTTGTCATTACGAATAAAATCAAGAGAATAAAAATGTATAATTTTTTTAAGAATTTCCGATTTAAATAGTAACAATCTGGCTTACTTCTAATCATGTTTAGTATAATTAAATAATTTTAAGAAAACTTTCAAGAATTATGTGATATAAAAAGAAAAAGGTTCTATATTCAATTTAAAAAAAGAAAAATATACACAAATCAATATTATATCTCGAAATACAAAATATGTTGCACTTTATATTGTTGGAATTTTTACCCTAAAGCCACCATTAAGTGTAAACATTGTGATATATGTACATTTGACACTGTCTTAAAACAAGCTTTTGCTTTTAAGAAACACTTAATGTTTATTTTTGCAGAACTGAACGTTATCAATATTCATATAAAAATCGATTATTTAAAATGTTCCAACTTATGTCTTTGAATATTAAATAATTTATTATAAATAAATTACTTTTTCTTTTTACTAATTTAGCATCAATTATAAACCTACAATATTCGTTTATAATAAACTATTTTTAAAGAAAAAATACATTAAATAAGTATATATCAAATATTCACCATTGAGGAAGGGATCTCAAAAATAGATCAAATTTACCTGTGATCCGGTATCAACAGCCTTGACGGCCGATCCTGTCAGCGCATTCCAAAAGCGCATATGACGATCGTGAAAACCACCACCAGTCGCCAAGAAGCCTGGCTTCCATGGACACCAAGAGACGGCCTTGACAGCGGCCGTGTGGGAGGTGATGGTCTGCAGGGGTTCTGTAGATCGATCCGCCCAGATATTCACACGGTTATCGTTGGATCCGGATGCCAAATATCGACCATCATAAGACCAGGAGAGACCGCAGATCTCCTGTGAATTGAAGCACAACTCGAGGTAATAACAAAACATAATATATTTAATTAAAGTATAGAAATTTCGTTTTAAAAATCATTTCTTCATAATTACTTTTCAGATGAATGCACTTGTTTGCTATTAAGAGAGAGTAGATAATATGCCAATATTAATTATTCCGAATGACATCTAGAGTTGACAAAAAAGTTAAAATGACTGAATAAAACAAGCATTACGATATTTTCAATTATAAACATCAATGTGATCCTTTTGGAGGTAAAAACTAGAGTATAATGAAAATCGTCAAAGGTTTTAATTCAAACAGAATACAATACAGATGAATAAAACTGAGTATTGCTCTTGTCTGGACCATTGTCAAATTAATAACGATAGATTCTATTAATTAAGTTGAAAGAATGGACTAACTAACCTGTTCATGCGCTGCAAAATTGGCGACTTCGTGCTGAGCAATACTGATATCATGATGTCGGATGCGGCCGAAGCGAGAACCACTGGAGACAATCTTGTTGTTCCAAGCCAGACAAGGTATCCGAGGCGTAGCTTCCGTGGCATCTCCCCCCGCAAACATTGTGCGGACCAGCTTTCCCACCTGCGTGTCCCAGATCTGCACCCGTCCTAGATTGGTGCCGACAGCGAGAATGCCGCCCGTACGTGGATACCATCGCAGACCGCAGACGTACTCCTCCGGCTCGCCACACTCCATAAGATGCGAGATACTGCCCAACTCCGCGTTCCACAAGTAGACATTGGAACTGAGCGCTACAGCGAGGAGGTTACAACTGCCCCAGTCGAGGGTGTTGAGGTAATAGTCGTCAATGGTTTCGGGGGCGTCTAACACCCGCTCCGAAGTCTGTTTGAGGAATTCAATTATTTGGTAACTATTTACAACACAAATAGTATTAAATAATAATAATTGACTCAAAAGTAAAGCGGTTTACATGACTAATCCATTAACTCATTAAATAGATTATCAATATTCAGGCATGGGATAGGACTTCTAGAAAAAAGCCAGAAATATATTTTGGAACAAGAATTTTGGGTGTAATGGCTACGTGGTTAGCGTAACCTATAAAGCGCGCGTATAGCAAAAAAATTTGAAGCATCATTACATATAATGCATATAAATAGGTTTTTAGATATATCATATAACATTTTTTTTGCACCCCTTTGAATTTTTGTATCATTTTTAGATGAATGAGAAAAAAAACTTTCAGCCTGAAAAAAGACTGTACAATCCCATGCCTGAATATTAATTTATATAATTGATGATTTACACAGAAAGCCATGTATGAGGTAATATATTTCATTAACTTTTAAATACGAATATTTTTCATAATATAACAAATCTACCATCGATATTGTAGTTGCTTTGTGACGTCAGTTTATAATAAAGGGTCATTTATGTGAAATACTTATTCTCTAAAAAAATATATCTGACATTTGAAATAACTGCAAAAAATCCAAAACCATGGCTACGAAATCTTTAATTATAAATAATTAACTTCCTTTGATCGAGTTTTGCATTGTCAAGTCTAATTATACAATAATAATTGGCCGTATAGAAACAAGGTAGCCAAATTGCTTCATAAACAATAATATTTAAAAGTTACTTTTCTAAAGGGGAATTTTAAAAGAAAAAATAAATATTGAAGTTCTTAAATAAAGAAAAAATATTTCCTCAAATGGGAAAATACGGTATTTTCAGTTAGTTATAGTAATCCTGCATCAAAATGCATCACTGGAACTAATAAATCATCCTAATATATAACATGATTTTATGGATTTTTATGTAGGTTCGTCCATTTTCAATCGTCAACAAATGTTTAACAACCAAATATCTACTAATATCCATTTTCGAACTGCATTACTTAATTTGTAATAATGGATTAGAAAAAGAAATAGTTTCGTTCAACATCGGACATTCATCGTCGGAAAACGTATTAAAATATACAAAACAAAAAGTGTATAATAAAAGTAAAATATCCTCTACGATAACAACATTACAAACTAATGTAAATCAATTTTAAAAATATATTTTACTTGTATTATACATTTTGTATTGTATATTTTTATTATGTGCCTCTCTGATCCACTCCGCCATTTTAGATATTAAAATATAATTAAATTTCAGGATTTCTGAAAATATAGTTTTAAAGGGTTCAACGTAAATATAAAAGAAATAGGATTGAATACCACCGAATAAAACCTAAATGTTAACGAATGCAAGATACTCATTATGGATTTTTTTACATTTGTAGATTATAATACACGATATCCATGCATTATATAAATTAGTGATCAGGATTTAATTAATCTATCAGGAAAATAATACAGCATTTTAATATAACGAATATTAGTTTACTACTGCTTGCATAATAAATAGTTTATAAAATGTTATTGAAAATTTCTTTTATTTCGAATGAAAATTATAAAACATAATATATATTTTTTATTAACGTGTTCCATTAACGGACACGTCGCAACAGTTATCTATAGTAACATTTAATTAAGTTCATCATGCTCAAATAAGCAAATAATAAACCTTAACACTGGTGAACTTAACTGGCTTGTAACGATTATTTTAGAAATAAACTCTCTACACTACTAATTTTATATGACAAATCAAACTATGCAAACCAAAATTGTATTTCAGTAAATCACAGATTGAATATTCTCCTTATTAGATAAGGTTATAATAACTATTTTAAAATACCTTAGGGATAATACGTCGAGGAGCAGCAGGTTTTTTGGTGACCAAGCTGTCTGTATTGAGTAGGATCTGGTGTTTCTGACTGAAAGGCGCCCGATTGCTAAAAGATATGACTCGCATTTCTTGCTTGTGTGATGGATTTAAACTCTCAGCAACCCGGCGCTGATAGTCCTTGTCCTCCTCAGTCTCAGTAAATCCCAAACTAGTGGAACCACTAGCATTTGAATTGTCCCGTGACAGTAGAAAGTGACCAAGTTCTGTATCACCAGGGGCTCGACTCGGGATAAATCTATTTTTCACACGAATAAATTCACTCATAAATTAATTGTTTTTGAAAAAAATCACCTCAATATATTGAACTAATAATCAATTAGTATGTTAAATATACCCTTCAAAAACTAATGATCATCCATTATTCGAAAAGTTTTAAATCTAGAAGAATAAAATGATTATCTCCAACAAACCTGTCAGACTCGCTGTCAACATTGTTAAAAGTAGTTGACCTCGAACATCCTTTTGGAGTGACTGGGAAATGACGACGACCGGGAGTCTTCCTACTACTGTCATTGGTTTTTCCTAAAAAGGACCTTTCTGTGTGAGACGATCTGTAACAAGGTATGAAAACATAGTAAACCATACAGTAATGACTTCAAATCATATCAATTATTATTACTTATTGAAAATATTCTTTCCAAGAGTTCCATCACATTTACTCACTTCATTGAGAGTTCTTTCAAAATTATTAGCCATATGATCTATAATAAAAATGAAACATGGTGCTACTACAAGGTAAATGAATAATTAAAAATCGAAAAAATCATAAATTATGGAAAATAATATATCCTGAACCACAAATACTGAAACATGAATATATTTAAATATATCAGTAATTATAATATATGAAAAAAACTTATGAAATTTGCATTATCAGACCTGTTATGAATGTCAATATATTTAATTTCACAGATTCGTCATGTCATAAAATTAAAAAAAAATTACTTTGCTATTTTTGCAACTCATTTTGCATTAATGTAAGATGATAACAAGCTGAAGATTTCAATAAAAAGAAAAATTGTAACAACAGACCCTAAAACAAGGTAAAAAAAGGCTAAATTATATTAATGGATAATATAGTTAAACAGTAACTAATGGGTGGACAACAGACACAACTGAAAAGTGGAATACAATAAAATGAAAATGAAAATTAAGGGAAATTCAATAAATTTTAAAGGGGACTATTGTAAGTAATGGTAATATAGAACGTTGGCAGCATTGGAATAATGCAAATATTTTTAACTGAAAATCAGGCAACAAAGATCCAGAGTAGTATAGGGTTCTCAAGGGGTAATGGGAACCCTGGTGTAAAAATGTAATGCTGTCTGCAAAAAGTGATTAAGCAGACATGATAGTTAACAGTAACTTTAAAAGAAGCTGGAAATGCATTTAAAATTTATATATAAAGAAATAAACCAGTTCAATAAATACATTATGAGAAGCAACAAACAAATATACAAAAACATATTTTTAAGTATAGTGGTCCAAAGAATATAATTTGCTAAACTATTTTTGTAAACTTCAAAAAAATTTATTATACCTGAGATAGGTCCCTTTTGTCAAAAAACATTTACATCAGGTTTCAATAACAAAAAATAATCTAACTATTACAGAATTATATAGAATCATTAATTAGAAGCAATGTCCAATTAAGCAGTTATTGCTCAAAAATTAAATCAGAAGAAAGTCATATGTCTGGAGACAAGGTCAGTACTGTTAAACATGTTTCATGATATTAGATACTTACTAAGACAATGCTTAATTTTAGCACAAATAGATAACTGATTCTTATATTTAAAATGACAAAGTGGGACAAATGAGGACATTTTTTCCTTTAAAAAGTAAAGATAATTTTTCTCAATAGTTTTAATCAGTAGTTCAGCATTATAAAAAATTGCTATCATTTGGCATTAACATATATCATCAAAACTTCCAAGACAATAGTTTTCTGAAATTCATCCCTGGCTGGGAAAATCTGGAAAGAGTAGGGGTGTGTTAAATTTTGTCTTACTCAAGTTTTTTTTAGTTAAGTCAAATTAAAATAGTTTTAGTATTTCTGGATTTTCCCCACCCTACCTTCTACATTACAAATTTAAGTCAGCTGACCTAAAACCAAAGCTATAATGAATATTATTATTGAGTTGTGATACATTATTAAACAGGCCAAAAACTTGTATGGTTATTCTCTGAAAATCTGTTCTGACTCACTTGTATCTCAGGAGGTAGGGATATCATTTGACCAAACAGTGTTTGTATTATTATATATATATATTATAGAACAATTTGTTTTTGAAACAATAATTCCAGTTTTGTACAGAGCCAAGACCTCCATGTAGCCAAACTGGTGTAGTTTGTTGTATTTATCCCCTTTCCCCCAAATACAGGATGTGGCAAAAGTAACCAAACACTACCATGTATTTTAGTAACAATATAAAGGAATATTTTGTGTTAATCAATAAATAACCTAATAAGAGAATTATGTATAGAATGCTAATAGAGTACTAGCAGTATTTATTTTTCTGTCATCATGGCAAGATGCACATTAACTATATACAAGAACATGCTGCAGATACTAAGGATTATTATTCCACCCAGTTACATACATGTCAAGAGAATTCAGCTATCCAGTTTTAAAATCTGAAAAATCATCCATATAATCCTGAATATCCGTTTGAGGATATTGGTGATGCATCTAGCTCTTGGTGATCAAGAACTGTGATAAATCAGGAAAATTATGCAGAATCAGTAGAATCTTCTTGGAAGGGTACATCTGCTGCAAGAAAAACTGTGGACTTTGCATTCCCAGCACTAGCAAGACGATATTGACTAGTTATACTCCCAAACAAGATGGTGCTCCACCACACTACATCAACGCTATGAACAATTAGTTAGTTAGGACATTTGGGACCTGTGGAATGGCCTGCTCAATCTTCTGATTTGAATGCCCCCCACCCCACTATCATGGACCTCTTACAACACAAAACCAACATCCTCCACATCAATGCCCATAACAAACTTCTTTCCACCCAAGCCCTGATCCAGCTTTACACTCCTTCTCACCCCAACCACCACCTTCAAAACAGAAACATCACAAACCCCAAATGCAGACTCAAACATAACATCATCACAAAACGCCTTCATGACATCCATCCACCTCTTCCTCACAACACAGATCCCATCGACAACATCACCTACAAAAACACCATCAAATCTACACACACCAACATCATCACTCAAGCCATCCAACCTTTGCACATAATCCCATTCTCAACACACTTCCATCCAAAATCAACACTACAGAAATCACACTTCATAGATTCCACCTCACTCTCCTTGCACATCTCCACAGCAACTCTTGCCCCCACCTCAACAAATACCTACACTTTCTACACCCCACAACTCCAAACACATGTCAAGCCTGCAGCCAAACACCTCACAACACAATCAACATATTCTCTTGCCCCTCACACCCTACAAACCTCACTCCCACTGACCTCTGGACTAACCCCTCAGAGGTCAGTGACTTCCTCTTCAGTCCTGGAGGAGCGGTCTTGCTACAGGGCCTGGGATAAGAACAACAACAACTTTTGAGTGTATATAGGTATAATAAATAGCTCACCTATTGAAAAAATTATTTGAAATATTTATTGTAGAATAGCCACTAACAATGATATACCTACTAGCTATACAGTGGTGGCTGCATAAATTGTAATACTTGATTAAGGTAGATTACCAAAATTATTGCTTCTTACTTTATAATTCTGGAGATAGGACATATTGAAAACATACTGTGGCATTTCCATGCAAGAGTATTAAAACCTTCAGAATAATAACCCACAGTTGACTGCACTTTTTATATGATCCAGACATGTCTGATCTGCAGTCAATGAAGCCACAAAAGAGAAAATTTCCTTGTCAAAG
The DNA here is from genome assembly GCA_034780395.1 of Vannuccia rotundouncinata. Taxonomy (NCBI): domain Eukaryota; kingdom Metazoa; phylum Platyhelminthes; order Proseriata; family Coelogynoporidae; genus Vannuccia; species Vannuccia rotundouncinata. Next base: position 5,470 of record JAUZNC010044603.1, on the reverse strand, counting down.
GCAACATCTTTTGTGAGCAACATGTTGAATTGTTGTACAGGCAATCAGGTCCCCCTGGCTGATGTCAAGAATGATGCTATTTATTGAAAATGTTTAACCACTCCATGAAACAGTTTATTGGCAGTGTTTGGAGACAATAATCACTCATTCAAACATAGGGTTAATGATAAATCAGTTATAAACAAAAAAGAAGATTACTTTAATTATTAATGTTCTATTCATTGAAATAGTACAGTTACATAAATAACCTAATTCAAGAAGATTTTTACATAGATTTTTATAAATAAGTTGGTATGGAGGTATAGTATTGGTAAGATGAGTTAGTATTTTCTTATCTTTTAGATATAATTTAGATTTCCAAACATTTGTGAATATATTTAGTATTGATTTGTTAGATTTCCAGTCATTTGACAAAGTATACTCTATAATGCAAGTTTTGAATGAACATTTGACATTCTGAAGTGAAGGAAATGGAATGTTAAACATTATTAACCAATACCATAAAATGTCAGCATATATAAAAAAATTGAGTATATTCACATATACCTCATATAACACATATATAACATTTAAGTATATTTGATTATATGCTGCTCCACTGCTATACATTTTAAATACTATTAAATAAATTACAGATATTACAGACTTTGATACTGTCTCACAATGAAATAGACTGACAAGCCAAATAGATCATGATTGAATTATTGATCTTATAGGCTGCATATTTCTATTTTTACAGATCATAAATTTTATATACTCAAAGCACTCCAAAAACTCATATACAAAGTAGTCAACTACTGAATCAGATGTGTGGTTTATCAGGGAATCTGTTGCAATTTTCTCATTATATATTATAAGTAGCTATATAATATTAATATAGCAATCTGTGTAAATTTTCTAACTTCACTGTTCAATTTTATTTAAAAATTATTGAAAAATGTAACAACATTGCAAAGGATTTTATACTTTTAAAATTATATTTATTAGAAATAATAGTTTACAATTTACAAATTATAATCTTAGTGGTATGTTTATTTATTTTTATATTTCAGATTAAAGAAATCATTGAAGAGTAATTGCAGTTTAGGACTATATTTATTAGACAAAATGCTGAAGTAGGGGGCCTGTCAGAATTAATGTTTTAAAGAAAGGGGTGGGGCTATATGACAATGCATTTTTAGAAAACTCTGCAGTTTATCTTTACTTATTTGAAATATTCTGCCCCCCTTCAGTCAAAAATGATTCATCAACTGAAGTCTTGTTCATATGGAAATAATGAAGCCAGAAGAATTGATTCATCAAAAGTGAATACTATATCTGCATTATTAACTTAATTTCACAAAAAAGTCACAATGCTTTGAATTTCCAATGTTAATATAAATTATAAGAATATCCAACATATATTTATTAAAGTTTGAAGTGTGCATATTCTCTTGTGATTTAATAAATAGATTATAATTCTACTCCAGTACAATATTATTACAATGTTGTATATTATTATAAAATAAAGTCAGAAATTTTAATCAAGAAAGATAATAATAACCATATTTAATATGGATAAACAAGAGCCCAAAACACAATAAAAGATCAACATAAAACAAGTGAACCATTTATTACAGCCATTCATTTATTTTACCTATAAATGAAGAAGACTTTTATTCTGTTTATTACCCATATGGAACATGCAGTTTTTGAAGATTTTTGTTCAATTTATTAACACTGATAACCCATTTATTATCGATCCAAACAGAATGGCCCATTTTATACTGTTCCATTTGTTACATGCATCTAATTTTAGACATAATAAATTGACAACCTGTTTATTACCCACGTGAAATGAATTATTTCATTCCATACTATTGATTTAACCTGAAGCCTTAATTTTATATATAAACAGATAGATATTACCTTAAATCTTTAGCACATAATTACCATAAAAAAAATAATGATCAATATAAGCTTATATAAGATCTCTAACTATTATCCTATTTGAAATTTAAACAGTACAATAGTATTGACGTTTATTACAAACAAAACATTATAAATTGAATTGAGTTTTGTCGCAGTCTAGGAATCGGGATAACCCTTTAATTTAACCTAAGTTGCACCAGACATCCTAGGATGCCATAACTCCTCTTACCCAGTTATTCCAGTCCCTTTTATTATCTGCCAGATACCATGATTTGGGGTTATAAATATCTATGGGTGTGAGTGCAAGATCCTGACTAACTAGTGAGAGCCAGGTGAATTTATGTTTGCCTTGGGGGTGGAGGGCTTGTTTGGCTGGGGTTTAATTGTGTAGTCTGAGAAGATGGCCTGTGCAGTTTAGATGACAACATTTTATTATAGTGGTCCAGGGTATTTGTTTTGTCAGTTGGAGAAGCTTGATGGTGGAGATAGTGGTAGGGTAGATGATGCCTAGAGCGTATCTTAGGAGGTGACGATGGAAGGAGTTTATGTTTTTGGCTATGTTGGGGGTGATGGTCCAGAGTTTGGAATTATATAGGAAAAAGGTTTTGGTATATGTGTTAAAATGCGCATTTTTGTTTTGTTGGCTAGTTTGTTGTTGTTGAAAATGGGCTTGAATTTTCTCATGCTGAGGAGGGCTTTGGTTTTGCGGCTTTTGAGGTCGTGTTGGGTGTCGAGGTGTGTGCCAAGGTATTTGCATTTCTGCCAGGGGCTATTGCTTTTGCAATGGATGTTATATGATTCAGTTTTGGTTTTGGTTGGGTAGATGTGTAGGTGTCTGGATGCTAATGTTTGTGGGAGTGGGTTTTGTCAGCTGGGTTGTCTGTCAGGTATGAAATGTCATCGGCATATTGGAAGTTGATTGTGATGGATTTTGGTGGGGTGTTGTAGATGTGACCAGAAAGTTGTGGTGGTCTAGTTGGGATGTGTAGTGAGGCATATGGGTGATAGGATAGTAGATATGCAGTTTGGTCTTGGGAGAGTGCTGAAGCAAGATAAAGGATGAAGAGGATGGGGCTGAGGCTGTCTTCTTGGGAACCCCTATGTTGGTGGAGAGGTATGGCTTAGGACATTGTCGCATTTGACTTGTAGGTCAATCTTTTGGAGAAGTGTGTAGATAATGTGTATTTCATATGGTTTTGCAATGTGTTGGAGGTCTTGAAGGAGTTGGGTGCATTCAATGGAGTGAAAGGCTTTAGACATGTCTAGAAGAATTAGATGTATGGTGTTTTTGTTGGTGGAGGTTGCTTTTTCTGCAAGAATTTTTATGGCTGATATGTGTTTAGTGGCACTTCTGCCAGATTGGTAAGTGGCTTGGGATTTGGGGAGGTATTGCTTGGCTTTGGGGAGAATTTTATTGAAGATGCAAATGGCTAGGATTTTTCGGATTTGGTTGAGTAAGATGCAGGTTTTCAGGGGGGCCTTTGGGTTTGCCTGGTTTTTGTAGTGGTATGAGTATGCCTTGTTGTATGTCAGTTGGGAATGTGCCGGTTGTGGCAATTTGGTTAAAAAGATTGGCGAGATGGGTGAAGAGTTCTGGGGGGCCATATTTGAAGAATTCTGGAGGAATGGAGTCAGGGCCATTGCTTTTGTTATTGGTTAGTTTAGAAGTGGCATGTATGATCTCGAAAGGGCAGAATGGTGTGGTCATAGGGCATGGGGATGTATGTGTTTGGGTTATGAAAAAGGTCAAGAAAATGTGAAGCAATTTGGTTTGCTTTGCTGGTAGGATTGGTGAGTATGTCATGTTGTTGGTTTTGAATGAGGATTTTGAAGTTGCATTTGTGGGTGGTGATTGATTTGATAACTTTGTAGTATTTGTGATTTAAGTTGGTTTCATTCTTAAGTTGGGAGCATTGGTTGTCGATTTTGTTTGTCTCTATGGTTTTGATGTGAGCATTATTTTTTTTTGAGGAGTGTGTAGCATTTCTTTTTGAGTTTGTCTATTTTTGATGGTGTATTAGTTTGTTTAATTTTCCAGAGGACATTCTTTTGTTGTTTAGAGAGAGTCTTTATAGTAATGTCTTGGTATGTGTCTTTTGATGTGGATGGATGATATTGGGGAGGGATAATTCCTATGGCTGAGGAAAGGATAGAATCTTTGATTGATTTCCAGTTTAGATTTGGTCTGGTATTTGGGGTGAGTTGGGATAGGCTGTGTGATAGTGTATTTTGGTAGTTTAATTTGATGGATGGGTCTCGTAGAACTGCTGAGTTGATTTTGGGTGGGAGTGGGGGTTGTTTGTGAAAACATTTGTGCCAGGATAGTTTTATTGTAGTGATAACAAGCTTGTGGTCACATTGTAGCTGGAGTCATTATGGGTGATGATATGTGATTGTGTTGTGGTGAGATGAGATTCCTGAATGGAAAGAATTTTATGGGTCATTATGGGTGATGATATATGATTGTGTTGTGGTGAGATGAGATTCCTGAATGGAAAGAATGTCTAAATGGTAATTATGGACGTCTTGGATGAGGGTATGTAGTTTGGAGGTTTCTCTTAGTCCGAGACAATTATAGGTCCCTACTTTCAAGACAGGTGGCATAATAATAAAAAGAAGATAAAAAACTTACTAAATAAATAGTATGGGTAAGAGACTGAGGACAGTAGACTAACTCTAGCTTGTAAGAGAAGCAATTGGTAGCCAGTTGCTTGTCAGCACAACTTCCGAGCGCTAAAACATTATAAAAACAAATTATTTTTTTATTTAAATATTCTTAAAATATTTAAAATATTATTTAAATATTATAAAAAATAATTTTTTATTTAAATATTCTCGCGCGTTTTAATTATCATTATTATAACAAAATTATATTCAATATAATAATCATATAAATATTTATTTATATTTCTATGATAATAATAATGTGTCATTTTTTTGATTGTTAGACAACACCTTAATTGTTTGACAATTACAATTGTTATAAAAGTTTCCTTTTTTGATGCGCTTTTAGTTTTTTCTGGAGTAGCATGAAAAAACTCCAGTTCCAGTACTGAAAAATGCATGAAACTCCAATTTCAAGAATAAAATACACAAACAGAAAAAAAACTGCAGTGTGGATGGACACGTTGCTAAAATACAAAATTATTAGAATTACTCGATATTTTAATAAAATACAAATTATAATATAATATTATACAAATTAATTTAATTATAAATTAAATAAGTACTCAAACAATTATGAAATAGATAATAGTTGAAAAAAACGTCTATTTGCACAATTATTGATTAAAAATATTAACGTTACAAAAGTAAACATGCACTCGTTTTATCCGGAGTCTCACAAAGAGCGCTATTTTGTCTCCATCACTCTATATATTGTGTCTACACAAGAAATATAAACAATTACAAGATTAAGATTACAAGATTACAAGATTATAAACATTAACCAAATATGCCGACGACAGCACCGCCATATTTATAATAAGGTGTATGAATAAAACAATAGTTAAAGCTTACGCTTAGGTTTTTAGAGACTAAGCTTGATTATTTATGAATA